>JASCZW010013601.1:0-25131 GCA_034211315.2 Aedes japonicus | reverse complement strand
GGATCCCGCGCCATACATACATTATGATCCATAAGCCATACAAAAAAATACGAAGGCCGTCACAATAAATACGCCACAATACAGCGTACACACAATACACAATACACAACCATTATTATTAATAATACCACATTACGCGAACCATTACGCTGCCACGCCGCTGTGTATCGCCATTAATACTGGTCAACAGCGCTTTCAATAACACACGCTTAATAACACACATTAACATTAATATTATTGCTGTTTGACATGCCACCGCCGCCATGCCAATATTACGCCATGCCGCTGCCAGCGTCACCGCCGCTGGCCGCCGCCGCCGAAGCGCCACACGCCGCCGCCGCCACCACACCACACGCCGCCGCCACCACATGCAGCAGGCAAAAAAAAAAAAAAAAAAAAAAAAAAAAAAAAAAAAAAAAAAAAAAAAAAAAAAGAGTGTGTTTTTTTTTTTTTTTTTTTTTTATTTTTTAAAAAAAAAAAAAAAAAACCGCCGCGCCATGCTATATTTTGCAGCGCAGGTCGCGTTTATACATGCGCATACATGTACATGATGCCTTGTATTGCGGTGTTATTGTATACATACATATATACATATATATTTTTCATATATATATATATATATATATATGTATACGTGTGCAGGGGGGGGGGGGGGGGGGGGGCGCATATATACATATACATACATACATACCATATTAATATTAATAATATTATTATTACACATACATACATTTTTTTTTAGCGTTGTTAATTGATATAACGAACGAATGATTCATAATTGATCGATCCCGATCCCATTAAGAACTGATTATATGACAACGATCCTTTTCTCCATTAACTGATAGAAGACAGATTTAAAACTTACTCTCTTTCTTCTGCGAGATTGAATATGTTCACATATTTCGGATTTCTTAACGTTTTAGCCATATTGAATTCACTAATTTACCTGATGTTCACATAGAAACATGAATAATAATTTCACAAGAAAACCATTGACCATATTTAGGTACGCATTTTCACGTTATATTCCCACATATGGCCTTATGGTATTCATCACATAGTAAATGTAAATATAAAAGTTTTCAATGGAAAAGTAATAGTGAGCGGTTGTGTATTTTTTGAAGGGCTTATTCATACCATATAACATACCATATAACTAAATGAATATAGTGGGGAATTTTAATGTTTTGAAATGGAATGGCCGATTGATCACATGAGAAAGTCATTTAGATGTTATAAAGTAGTTTATAACTGTATAGTATACCGAATATAGCCGGAATGCCCGGAGCGATAATATAAATAAATGCCTGGAGCGATGAAATAAATAAATCCTTACTGGAAATTGATTCGAACAAGAATCCCTAATGATATCCTAATGATGTGCCTTCTCCACATTGGATTTTATGTCTTATGAAAGTTTTATTCAAGCGTAACTCATATTATTCAAGAATTGAACAAATACAGATAAACTTGTCGCTCTCTCAGAAAATCTTGTTAATCTTTATGGTAGTTTCATAAAACCATTGAAAAATGGAGAGCGTGGCTATTCTGCGTTCCCTGGAAATGGTAGCCATTTACATATGTATGCAACAAACCTCTCGTTTTCCAATGCTACGAACAATTTTTGTTGTTAAAATTACATGTTGAAACTTAAAACGGGTTGTAGACACAATTTATTCATGCTCTCCAATTTATTAGCCTTGTTAAATTTGTTAAATTAATCAATGTTCTAACAATAATTCCGTGGTGCATTAAATTTTTCGAATTTTTATGTTATAAACACCAATAAACTGAACGTCACATAAAAAATTAGCACTGCATAAAACTCATTTATGGTCAATTTTACAATTTATTACATGTTGTATAACGAAGCGCAGGCATGGTGCTAGTGAAGCACCATACTGCAAAAATGAGCGTTGTAGGTTAACGTTTACCCGTGCTTGGAATAGATCCTGGGTGCTTAAGCCGTTCTCTACCCTATATCAATATTTTTTTTTCTTCCTTGCTTCACTCGACTACAAACAAAAAAAGTCCTCATTCAGCAGAAGGGAATCCAAAAAATGGAATTCTTCGAAACGTATTTGGGACGGTCTGGAAGTGTTCTAAAAGAAAATCATAAACTATCGAAACTTGTTGTAGTTTTATCATAGACGGTTAATGCTCGAATGTCATTATGTTTATACCGATAAAACTACCAAGTTTCAAGCGAACCTTGGGAAATAGTCTTGAGAACATCCTGCAGTATGGGCCTTTTTTAAACTTAAGAGGTTTTAAGGCTGTTTTATCGATGTTAAGTGTAGAATATCTAGTTTATGCGTGGTTTTATCAAATGGGTCTTGAAAACATGTACCTTAAAAAATGAATTAAGGTTTGAGTGAAGAGAGTGAACCAAACGTTTTCCTAACAAGCTACATATATTGCTTACAGCTAAACTACTTCATGAGTTATAATAAAAAATGTAATTGATCGTTGCATATTAGACCGAGCTAAGGGACACATACCCTAGCGCGCTGGGTGCGTAATCAAACATGTTGAGCTTGTTGCATTGCCGCTGTCGCCAACAATGTTCTTCGATGAAGAAAAGGAAACGTGCGTGGTGGGTGTGGAATACTAAGTAAAGGGTATACAAGAATTTCGAACATAACTCCGTACTTTGATTTTTTTCGAATGCCGCCGAGATGGAAGGAACCTCCCATTGATTTAATAACAGTATTTAACAATAACGTTTGTTTTTTTTCTCTCTTCTGAATAAATTTATTACACTGCAAAAATCTACAGTTGTTGAGCAGTTGATTTAATCCACTGGATGTATTCATTAACATTGGTATATATTCAGGTTTTCCAGCAGTTCCACAATTCTGCGGTCCCATACTTACCAGGCCACTCAGCACCCACGCTTGTTCTATTTTTATCAGAAAGACATCAACGGAGACCCACTATCACCTGAACAAGTATCACGAGCTTTGTGACCACCAGCACAGATCTGTCCGTTGATGAAGTTGCAGTCCTTTGTGGTTGGTAGATTTTGGAACATTTTCATGGTCAAGTATGGCAGCGATGTCTTTAGCTTGATCGGGCTTGTGAGTATTTTGTCTGCCCGGCCATCACTCGAAGAAATCCGTTCGGCCCCAACCACAGACATTGAACTTCTTAGCCAAACCGCGCTGCTTCCAGGCTCTGGCGAATAAATGTGTCGAATGAAGGCAGTGTACTCCGAGAGGCCGCTCCAACTGCACTAAACCGATGTCGTGATGTTGACTGACGGCACCGAAAACGTAATCCGGGTGAACGATCGTACGTCTTGGCTTAACATCAATTATTCCATCCGTGCAATCGGCAAAATTGCCTTCAAGTACAGTACAGTCAGGGTCGTTGTTTAAATCATATTCTCCCACACGGACGAATTTTCTGTGGAACAAATAAAATGATGAACTCATACCCATCCACGCATTACCTACTATTTACACTTACAAGTTTCCCTTCTTCTGGATGATCGTTCCCACTAGACAGTGCGCCGCAGTTATAACAAACGATTTACTAATTAACGCTCCTCCACAACCGGGTGCCACCGGGTTCATTGCCTTCTCATAAATTAGCAGTGCCATCCACGGGAACTCATCAATTTCGGTTATTTGTCCATGGTTGACCAGCAAGCCAAAATCCTGCTGACCACACTCCATCTCGACTTCCAACTCTATTTTTAACACTCAATGGAGTTTTTGTGTACTCTAAGTAACAACATTTGTCACATCGATCCAAGGATTGCTGTACAATCCTCCATTCACGCGGACAGCACACCTTGCCCTCGTCCTCACCATAGTGCACTGAACCTGTTTCACGAAACTCAACCGACTCATATTTGCCAATACTGATCACATCGTTAATCTGCCGGAAAGCCGAACAATCGACGGGATCCTTGCATAATCCCTGGACGAGCTCATTCCGGTATGTGACAGGTAGTTGCAACGTCCCAAACCGGAGGAGACTGGTGGGTGCAGACGCAGCAAAAGCCACGCTAATTATCAGTAGGATGATTAATTTCTGCATCTTGACTGACCGCCGTTCGAAATAAGACTGCCAATCTCAATCGTACGAACATAATCATGAAGTCTTTCTACAGGCAGGAAGAGCGTTATCACGTTGTTTTCAAACAAATCTCACCTTACGACCAACTCTAAGGGAATTCCATAGTCTCAGGAGGTCTACCCCTATAAACGGATGGATTGCACTCTCTCTTTCTCTCATCCAAAGAGAAATCATGCACATTTGACACAAATACCGTCTCATCCGGCTCATAAAGCTGTCTCGTCAAATCACGAATTATCGTTAGTATAATGCTAATGGCACCTCGCTGGCAGCAAATACTAAAACTTAAATGAGGTAGAGGAAACATGAATGGAAAAGAGAAACTTTACCTCGTAATTCCCAGATGCACCTGGATGGATCGGTGGTTTCTACGGTGTGATTTGCAGCCCAACGAATGCATGATCACATTTCGATAGGTGAAATCGGTTCTTCACTACTGTGTTGGGCCTGGGCCGGTGAATTCGAGATCTGACATGATCATCATCATCACCATCCCTCGAAGGGGCTCTGTCAGTTTTGTATTGTTGGTTGTGATTATTATTGTAAATCATTGTAACCATCAATCACATGGCGTCGTTCGTCACTGTAATAGATCTCTCTGCTTGAATGCTAGTTTTCGTAGGACATAAAAAAAAGTTTGAGGCTTAAGCACGACCCATAAATCTTGGTTATTCCGCTCTCAGAGGATAACAATCTACGAGTTTATGATAGGTAAGCGCTTTGCGGGGAACATGGGCACTTAGCGACAATGAAATCACTTATGGTAAATTTCCCCAGAGGTTTGGGATTGTCTTAGATTAATGATTTCATTTTTTATGGATTCGGGTGAAAATCGGGTTCCTAATTTCTTATGCTTTTTATGTACTTCTTAATTTGTTTATTTCACCGTCATTTGACGTTTGTCCGACAAAGTGGTGTTGGTACGCATATTCGACACAAAAGGGATCAGATTTGATCACCATGCATGTTAAATACAATTTGCATTGTTTCTTTTCTGCTGGACTTTCGGCTGTGTGACTCTCGAATTTCCCGGTTTTTTGTTCGGGCCTCTTGGGTTTCTTCGCTCATTAAACCGATGGGTAACAGTGCTTCTGACCCATCATGCGTCATAGTTTTATGAGTACTCACAGAGATTGGATACCCGAATAGAAGAAAATAACATATGAGTACCTAATTTTGATCATGAAAACTGGTCTAGGTGTTAAAGAGCACAGCATAAGAGGTTAAATACCAAAGCTACATACCTAAGAATTGCAAGCAAAATATCTCACGAATAACAAAACTTGTTATTTTGGATACCTGGGAACACCTGAGAGGTACTATTTTGGTATTGTCTTACCTAAATTTGGTATTCGAATAACATCGTGGGAACAATTTTATGGTATTTTCCTCAGGTATTTTACGTCTTAATCTGAGCTCTTAAATACCAAGGCCAGTTATCAAGTTATTAGGTCCTGCTCGGGTGAAGCTATGTCCATTTAGAATCCGGAATAATAAAATCATCTGTATCTCGGTAACGGATTGACGTATAAATAAGTTTAATACAACAACAGGTAATTCACTGCACTTTTTAAAATGTCAATACAAATCAATTCTCGTTTCTAATGAAAATTCGCACTTTCTTCTTCATTCCTCCCATCAAACACTGCACCCTTTCCGAGTCAACTTCCCTGGCACATTTGTTCCACATTTTGGTCATCTGAGTCGCATCCCGAGCCGTTTTTCCACTTTTCTTAAGCTTCTTCTTCATTATTGCCCAAAATCTCTCGATGGGCCGGAACTGCGGGCAGTTGGGTGGAATTACGTTTTTATCGATGAAATCTACGTTATTATCGTGGTTTTTGAGGCATTCTTCCTTGTACAGCTCCGAGTTCATTGACTTATTCGTCACGAACACTTTGGTCTTTGCTCCGCAGCTGCATATCCATTGCCAAATCATCAGTTTTTGGCACATTTGCCCTTAAAGCAAACTTAAACTTCGCAGGAACATCTCCTCGTGCCGTCACATGTAGAATTTTGGCCAGGAAGCTGCCCGAAATCCATTTTGACGTAGGTTTCATCGTCGATGAGCAGGATCCTTGGTACTTCGTCCAAACCTGCTGGTACAATTTCCGAGCTCGAGTTTTGGTGACGAAACTTTGCTTCAACGTTCTGTTTGGTTGCTTGTTGGCTGAAACCTGAAACGTTTGAGCACATCATACACGGTTGATTTGGCGATTTTCTAGGTTTTTGCGATTTTTATTGCGGACAACGATAGATTATCAACGTGGGTGTGCAGAATTTTCTCTCTCCTCTCGGCTTCCATCTGGAATAACTTTTGACTCACTGCACGAAACACCGTGAATTGATACCACAGAAGGAGGACGCCTAGGTAAACAAACCGCTGTAAAAAAATCTTGCAGCGATCACATTCCATGACTCTGCAACACAATAAGTGATTCCGGATTCTAACTGGACAGAACTTTAATGCAGTGCTCCTAAATACAGAGGGCAGTTACCGAAGGGCATCGATGCAGCCACATCGACTTTTTTAAATTCTAAAAATCGATCGATCCAAAGTCGATTTGGGAATAAATCGATGTTTTAAAAAATAAAATATTTGTCTTTTAGAAACTGGTGGTAGATAACGGAATAATCCACGATCTGTTTTTTTATATACTTAGAAAGCCTATCGTTGAACAAATTGTTAAAATCTTTGTCAAAGATTATTCAAGAGAATGTATACAAAGTAATCTCATAACCAAAACATATGCACGATTTTTTAAGTATCATTATATCAAGCAATCGATAGGAAAATCTAAACCCGTTATACTCAAGCAATACCAATTTCCAGAAAACAGCCACAACTTTTGAAACAATATTATGTTTTGGTTTTTGGTTATTTGATTATTTACGACAGTTCTCAGCAAAGTCATCCCATTCTGCAATTAACCTTTCACATGTGTTGACAAGTTGACGTCAGGTCTATAATATACATAACAGCCACTACAGAATATCCCGCATAATAACAAACTATTCCTGGACCATTACCCTGTTTGTGGACGACCGTTTCCGTTATTGTTACGACATTTACTGCTATAGTTGATAACTATATAAGAGATTGTCAGGCTTCCTTTTTACCGACTGCGAATTGCCGGGTCTTTTGTTTAACAACTGTCATAAGATTTTGTACAGTCCCCTTGTCCACTTTATCACCACAGAACGCCAGTTTGCGTTCAACTGCTTCTCGTTCACAACGGCTTTTTGAGTATTTTTTAGGTTCCGCTTACCGTTGGCCCAATATTAATCGACTGGGTGGTTCATACCACTCCATGGCCTTTTTTCCGTAATGGCAAGATGCCAAATCCGGCCAAAATAGAACGGAACAATTGTGTCGCTTCAGAAAAGGCTGTAGACGTTTTTGCAGGCACTCGCTTAGAAAAATTTCATGGTTGACGGTTCCGGTCGCATTGTAAACATTGGTCTTCAAACCACAGGTACATATGACCTTGCACACCAGATATTTCTTCGAGAACTGAAAGTTTAATGTGCTTATAAATATCTGCCACCTTTCCCCGTCCGGTTGCCGTATAAAATTCCTGTCTGACGTCTGCCTTGACGTAAGTTTCACAATCCTGTACCACGCAAACAAACTTCGTCAGCATCGTCGCTTACAACTTTCGCGATCGTGCTTTGGCCGACGTGATTTGTTTATCGTCGCGATTTGGAGTCACCACTTTCTTATAAGTCGACAATCCAGCTCATTTTTTAGCTCTATCCACGGCTGAAGGCGCCGTTTCCAGCTTTTTTGTGACATCTCGGAGTTCCGCTCGAAACAGCGGGCAACTCTTTTTGTCGTCACTGTGGCCTCCGGCTTTCGATTTCCCCCCGATCCAGCTTTCCTGGCTGTCGACAAATGTTCACCGAACACTTTTAATACGTTTAAAACAGTTGATTTAGCCACATTCAACAATTTCGTCAACTTGGCGTGAGAGTAGTTTGGATTTTCGTCATGCACGTGCAAAATGTTGATGCTCTGCTTGTCTTTATTCGATGACATTTTGATAACTGAAGTGCTAATCTCAAAAACAAAATAGAGTTATGATGCTACCTACTCGTATCTTCAATTTTTTTAATGCACGATGAAAGGAAATGCATCAAGTTTAAAATGAATCCTAGAGAGTTTAATGGTATACCTGTAACTAGAAATGAGAAGAAAAATTAGTATTTTCCATTTCCAGTTATTAGTACGAGACACTGAAGAAGTCTGCACCTTGTAGACGAAACACGCGTATCTATCAAGATAAGCAAAGGTAGTTGGAATTGAATAGAATTTTGATCGAAACACCCTTTACACGCGCGCACTTACCCACACAGGTAACGGGAGGTCAACCGCAACCATTCCCTCATTGCATGACGAATAACAAGCCATAGTCATGCAATAGGCTCAAAACACATTATCGGTCGACGCTACCAGATGGCCAACGACCTTCACGAAAGCAAAAGACTAGGCAAAAAAACTGCTTGAGCAACTATTTTTGTACTTAACCTGAGCCCGGAAACACTATGGATGCTCGTTAGAAAATTTCTTTCGCGAATCACAATACATTCCACACGTAAAATTAATATTTTTTATGGGTAAAACAAACAAAAAAACTACTGGTGGACTGGATTCAGAATTATTTATCTGAAGCAAATTCTATGACCTAAACTATCTTAAACTTGAGTTATTATGAAGATACGAGTTTATTGATAGGACACGAATGTGTTCATCTGTGTCGTAATAAGTTTAACGTCATAAAATTCATGTATTTGGATGCACACTTGAAAATTATTCACGAGCTCAGTTAAACATTTAGCTGTATCCGCTCGGCATTTTCATATTTAAAAGATAAGTAGCATCAGCATAAGCATTAGCATTAGCATTGACGTTTGCACACCTTGTGGATGGAGATACGTTGAGGAATAATTCGTTGAAGACATTGCATGTCACCATGAACGTATACAGTTACTGATGCGTTTCTTCACAAAATAATCTCCACGAAGACACTCCTCGATCGCTCACGTGCCCACGTCCATACAACCATTGGAGCTAGCAAGAATTGGATATTCACCTTAAGAAGACATGGAGAACTCATCAACCTTCAGTAGATATCAAAGTTAGTAGTTATACAGAATCTCCTGTTTGGTGTACGTTGAGAGCATTTGTTTAAGAAGGTTAAGTGATGCTCCATTTCTCTTCAAATGGTTGGGACCTAAGTATTAACTACGGCCCCAGCCTCATGTGGCTATGTTTATAGCGCCATTAGTTGCTCTCTGAAAAGAGAAAAATGTTTATGAATATAAGTACGGGTGGTAAACGATTCAGAACACCATAATACCCTCACTGCGTGACATAGTTGTTGGACCTTCCCAATATATTTGATAATCGATTTAATAACGTAGAGATTACACAGAATGAATAATACTTACACTCAGTAGCAAAAAAAAAGCCGAGCAAAATTTTGCTTCCAAAAACCGCGTTGTTCAACTTTCTGGTACTTTGTCAATAGTCAATATTTTTGCTGAAAATTTGACAATTTAATAACCAACGTTTAGACCTTATGTGACCAAAATTTCATGTTGATAAATTTTATGAATTTCGAGTTATCAGAATAAATGTGAAAAAAGTCATTTTTGGACAAAGCAATTTCAAAAATTCGTAGTTCTGTGAAAAATTTAGTGTAGCATAATTAAGAATTTCACAGCCTGAAAAATACAGAGATTAATGTGGACAAAATTTGAACTGTTTCATCAAGTGGTTTGGGCTACAGCTGGCCTCGAGTTAACGCACCAACATGAGCATTTCTTCACCCGATGCTGATCTTGCTTGAAATATCGGTGCAAAAAGCCGAGTGAATTCATCTTATTAATACACATGATTTGTTACGCGAGAAATATCCCAAATAACTAGTATAAGCCACGAAGAACTTTGAAAATATGGGATTCAGTATGAATTGGCTTTTGAAAATCACGTCTACAGTGTTATACAGTATTATTAATAAAATTCACCTCGGCTTTTTTTTTGCACCGATATTTCAGCATGGTCAATATCGGGTGAAAAAGGGAAATGCTCATGTTGGTGCGTCAACTTTGACGCCAGCTGTAGTCCAAACCACTTGATGGAAATAGTTCAAATTTCGTCCATATTATTCTATACTTTTTTAAGCTATGGAGAAATTTTTTATATGCTACCTAAATTTTTCACAGAAATACGGATTTTTGAAATTGCTTTGTCGAAAAATGACTTTTTTCACATTTATTCTGATAACTCGAAATTCATAAAACTTATCAACATGAAATTTTGGTCACATAAGGTCTAAACATTGGTTATTAAATTGTCAAATTTTCAGCATGATAACTTCAAATTTATAAATTTTATCAATATGAAATTTTTAACGCATAGGTCTATACATTGTTTATAATGTTGTCTAGTTTTCATCTAAAAATATCGATAATTGACAAAGTTACAGGAGGTTGAACATGGAGTTTTTTGCAATCAAAATTTTGCTCGGCTTTTTTTTTGCTACTGAGTGTAAAATATAACAATCCACTAAACATCACCGGAATAAGTTACTTCACGAAACACACGAAATCTATATCGACTGAAGAATAAAGATACCAAAGACAACAACACAAAACATCAACAACATAACTCAAAGGCACAAGTTAATAAAAAGAATAAATCTATAGTGAAAGATTCAGTGAGCATGAACATGAGCATGATTGACCGCCCACTGATGCAATTCCGTTATTGCCAGATCAGTTGTATTTGCACAAAGAACCAACAGTTGATGTTTGGTACTAACATACATCTTCAATGTGAAAAACTGGTGACCCATTATAAAGCAACACCGGCGCCGGCCGTGTCCGAATGCTGGTCAAGTAGGGAATGGGAAGGAACGTGTTGACATGATACATCGCTTTTTAGAAAGCCGAGAAATCCTCTGCACCTCCACGAGAAATCACTAGGATGTTGGATGGTTGGGGAAAGGTTAGCAGCTGGGTTCGTTTTGGCTAACGATACGCTGAAAATATGTAGCACTCTTTTCGCCAAAAGCAATGGGCCGCTCCAATGTTACTGAAAAGAGACAAGCATAACGAAAATAACAAGAAAACAAAATAGACAAAATAAAATAAAATAAAACAGGATATCGATATTGTCTTCAAAATATGGTATAAATAAATAATTTGTTGCTTTGCAAACCAGATCTCTTCGATAGATGGCCAAGTCCTGCTGGACTGCAGCTGCTGTCGTCGGCACTCGTTCACATCAACCCGGCCGTTGCCGACGTGTCGGAAACCTTAACGTAGTAACATGATATCTGTGTCTAATACACTCTTCTTGCACCGATTAATTTACAAACTAATCCTGAACACCGAATCAAAATTCACTTTGACACGGTTGTGTTATTTTCTTCTAAAATCTAGTTCTAGATACTGGCACTTGGTTGCAGGATACATAATTATCTTCCCCACAATACCCGCGAACTACGACACTTTGGACCTGAGCTCGCTTGAGGAAGAATCACCAACACACAACAGCGCAATTGATTTTATGCAGTTTTTTTTAATGAATCGCGAGCATGGCGCGATCCCGCAAAACGCAACACTCTTCTAACTTCAGCTCACCGGCACCAATTGCACACGCATACTAGTAATCCGCGACGCGTGACGAGGTGATAATGCCGCCGACGTCGTGCTACATAAAAGTTCCACCAAACTGCAGCGTTTTTTTGCCGCTGCCGCAGCGAAATCGCAGCGAAAAATCGCCGCGATGAGATTACATGGCGGCTTATGGAGTCACACAAACCGACGCGATGCGTTTTTTAATCGCGTTGGTTTGTGCGTCCCATGCTGCCGCCATGTAATCTCACCGCGGCGAATTCTCCGCCGCGATTGCTGCCGCGGCGGCAAAAGAAAACGCTGCAGTTCGGTGGAGCTCTTCATACTGCTGTGTTGTTGTTGCCGCTGATGCGGTGCAAACTACTGTCAACACCCACACACAACCACGTACCTCTTATCTTTACGTTTTGCTGAATCGCGGTGGGTGAATAAAAACACTAATCCAATCCACCAACTCACACCAACACCACTGCGCTTCTCCCAAAAAGTGCAAACGCAAGCGACAGACAGAGAGAGAGAGAGAGCGCACGAGAGGGAGAGGTTGAGCGAAAAAAATTCAGCAAGAAAACTTCTCTTCACTGCTAATGGAGACTGAGAGCCAAACAAAAATCTATTTTTGCACCACTTTTCCATACTTTTTAGCGACGGAAAATATCACTTCTACAACGTGTACGATTTCTGCTAGCCTGGAGAACACTTTTCAGGCGCTTTCGAGCGCGACTTCACCCGCACAGTCACGACATCTTGATAACTGAAGTGCTAATGTTAAAATCAAAATAGAGGCATCATCTATAGTGAAAGATTCAGTGAAGCGTATAAAGTGCTAACAACTAGGATAACAAAATAAATGAGCTATTTTGAACTGATCAATATAATTGTAAAGGATAACTCATGATTGAAAGAAGGCCAAAAATTTGAGGTTTACGAAATCGACAATATGCGACTAGGGTAATATCACTGCATATTTTAATATGTATCATTAGAAGAATACTCACAGTTTGTTTATAGAGATGCTGGGCAATCCTTTTGAGTACCAAACTGGCTTTCTTAAATGATGGATTGAATATACCATGAATCAATCTATAGTACTTTTGAAACAGGAACATCCAGTCTTTTTGTCGGCTCAAGGACCACCGTACTTTGAGAGCTCTAGTCTTAGGTTTAGTTCCAACGGAAGTTTTTATTTTTCAGTGGAATAAAGTAAACTACTGATCCTCAATTTCGCTTCAACTCTTGCAAATGGAAGCTTCATCCCGAATGCATCTTTTATCTCCAGGAACTCTTTGGCACACGATCATCTTCAATGCACTTTGAAATCAATTAAAATTTTCTATATTTCAATGATATCCCGGCAAAAATAGAACGATTCCGAGTCTCAGCATGACTTGAAACTGAAGTATCAGG
The DNA here is from genome assembly GCA_034211315.2 of Aedes japonicus. Classification (NCBI taxonomy): domain Eukaryota; kingdom Metazoa; phylum Arthropoda; class Insecta; order Diptera; family Culicidae; genus Aedes; species Aedes japonicus. The sequence goes on along the minus strand of JASCZW010013601.1, from coordinate 11,997 downwards.
TAACTTCGTTATTAAATAGATTCTCGACAACACTAGGAGCCGAGCACAAACGGCAACCAAACTTCAACCGGCCTCAGCTGCCTATCATGCCGAAATATCGTTATGGCAGTGTTGTAAGCCGAGGCTCAGCTTGTTATCTGTCAACTGAATGTTGTTTGTGGAACGGGGAAAAACGGTGAAAATGGAGCAACTTCCAGATAAAATTCAGCTGGATTATGTAAAACTGAGCGATGCTTTTAGTAAGTACTAATTTACTAATTCTGTCGAGAAGTAGTTGAGAGCTATGTGGAAGAAATGCAGTAGCATTTTAATAACGACATCCGGAATGAAGCAGCATTTGCGAAGTGACAGACTTATTCCCGCCTACTATCAATGTTGCTCAACTTTTCATTGAGTGGTCATCGAATTTAATTCAAAAGATCTCTTGAAAGGTGAACTGATTATAATGCGTGCTAATTCGCTTTAAATCAGCTTGGAAATGCATATTTATTACAAAATGGAAATTGAAAGAGAAGCGAAGATCATCGCTTGTGGCAACTTCTACGGCCAAACTGCAAAGTTTGTTACACATGGAGGGTAACTATTCCAGATTAAACAAAATAAAACAATACAGAAATCGAAAAATGAATAACAAACTATTAAGTTGATAAAACCATACTATATGCAAAAGTTTGTTAGTTTTCACATGTTTCTTATTTTTCTTTCAATATAATAAAAAAAACTATTCATTGCTACGCATCGTTAATAATTCCTTTAATCCACGTTAGATGCTCCCGTACACTCGTGTAAACCCCGGAATGCCCTCTCGACCGCACTCTTTGACCCCGAAGCTGGCGATTCCAGTCAGAACCCACACCGCCTTGATCATATCGTAATGCATCAAAGGTGACCCGCTGTCTCCCGCGCAGGAATCCATCGCCTTCCGACCACCGGCGCAAATCTGCGTTCGCTGCAGGTCCACGTTCATTGATTTGTAGATGTCTTTGCATTGCTCCCAGCTGACGAACGGAAGTGCCACCTTCATTTTAACAGGACTCAAGCTTATCAATCCGAACTTGGAAACTACAAGAAAAGAAACATTATTCAAACCACAACCCACCAATAATCATTGTCTAGAAAACTCACAGAAATCAGTTTTCCCCCAACCGGCAACGTTAAATAGTCTACCTATCCGATCGCCTTGATCGGACTCCACCTCCGGCAGGCAGATTGGAAGCAAAAAATCCGAATAGGCTGGGACGGGATCGATCTGAATGATGCCGATGTCGTGGTTTCGGGAGGATGAACCATATTTGTACTCCGGATGGGTCATCAGCTTGCGAGGCTTCATGTCCAGCTTCTCTTCGGAACAATCCATGAATCCACCCTGGACCATGCAATCCGGATCCTGGTAGACGTCGTACTCTCGCAGGCGGACGTACTTGCTGGAAATGGAAAATGGATTGATTAGTTTATCAGTTTGCCTGTTCACAGCATGGTCATTATTGTTCAATAAGAATATGTAGCATGAGAATAGCCGACAAAAGTCGTTACCAAGATTTTACAGTGTATGTTCTAAGCGGAAAAAAAAATTATAAGGGTTTAATACTTTGAGCTGTTTGTTTGTTTGTTTGTTTGTTTATTTACGACACTTTACACAATCCTGTGCATTCGTGTCGAATATTTTGAGCTACAAATGGCGAAAGGAGGGTTTGAGTGACGTTTGTTCCTCACAAGTTTCTGCCTCACGCCTCCAAGATTCATATGTTCACGAAACACTGTCAAACTGACAGGAAATAGCAAAGAGAGGTGGTGCGACAAAAAAACTGTAGCATCTCCAGCGATAGTATGCAATACAGACGAAAACTACTACGAAGAAAACTATTCCGATCTCGTTGTTTTGCAGCAATCTAGTACGATTCTCTATCTACAATGAGGCACAGCTCGAGGCAGCGCAAAGAACCAGGCAAGTAAAGGGTGTTTCGATCAAAATTTAGTCGACTTAAACTTGATACATTTCCTTTCATCGTGCATTAAAAAATATTGCATTTCCCTTATTTTGAAGATGTGTGCGTGCAGCATCATGCCTCTATTTTGATTTTAAGATAAGCACGTGCATCGCGAAAATCCAAACTACTCTTACGCCAAGTTGGCGAATTCGTTGAATGTGGCTTAATCAACTGTTACCGACGTATTAAAAGTATTCGGTAAACTTTGTCGACAGCCTAGAAAGCTGGATTGGGGGGAATCGAAAGCCAGAGCCCACAGCGACAACGAAAATAGTAACCGCCGTTGCGAGCGGAACCACTACTTCATCCGTCGCGAAGTAGCTGGGAATCGTCAAAGAAGCTGGGAAGCCCTCAACCGTGATTAGAGCTAAAAAACGAGCTGGGCTGTTGACTTACAAGAAAGTGGTGATTCCAAATCGCGACGATAAACAAAACACGTCAACCCTTTGGCGATTGCGAAAATGAACTCGACGATGTTGATGAAGTTTGATTGCGTGGTACAGGATGATGAAATTTATGTCAAGGCAAACTTTAAACAGCTTCCTGGACAGGAATTTTATACACTAACCGGACGGGGAAAGGTGGCAGATTTTTTCAAGCACATTAAACTGTCAAAGTTTGCGAAGCAATATCTGGTGTGGCAGGCCATCTGTACCTGTGGCTTGCAGAGCAATGTTTACATTGCGACTGGAACCGTTCAACCAGGTAATTTATCTGAGCAGAGTGCTACGAAAACGTCTACCTGCCTTTCCTGAATTGTTCCGTTCTATTTTGGCCGTATTTGGCATCTTGCCATTACGGAAAAGTCCATGCAGTGGTATGCTGCCCATATAACGTTCAAGTGGTTCCAAAGAACATGAACCCTCCCAAGACGCCAGAGCTCCACCCAATCGAACAATATTGGGCCATCGTCAAGCGGAACCTCAACAAGCTGTTGTGAGCAACAAACATTTCAAGACAAACTGGCGAAAAAAGTGGACAAGGAGATTGAACAAAATCTTTTGGCGGGTGTAAATCGAAAGACCCGTCAATTCGCATTCGGTCAGAAGAAAGCTTAGCTGAATATTTGTCTTATATTCTGTATTGACTGAACTTGAAAAAGAGAAAGAATTTGGCTTATTGATAAAAACTGATCGACTCACACACATTAACGTTTAACCCATTTTTCATCGGAGCACCCCTTAGCCTCTTAGCAGGTTATGTATAAACCCCAATGATGTTACTTTAAGTTATTCTAGACTGGTAAATTAATGGTCATGACATAAAAAAAAATAAAACTACACTATCGATGCGTATTAAACAGGTACTTAAAAAAACCGACTAAACATACGACAAAGCATCTGGCGAGTCACGTCAACGTCAAACAAGGCGGAAACTCTATTGAAGAGTCTTTGTAAACCGCTAATTGCGACAAACATACTATAATTGGTCTGCTGTGGAGGTAACCGCAGCATCAAACTATTCCTCAGGGCTCGGGGTTGCACGTTGATGTTGATTTGCTTCAGAAGATCAGGGCAGTCAATGTGGCCTTGCAAGATGTCTGCGATTAACAAAGCCCTGGTTGTATCTCTACGGGCTAACAGGGACTCCAGGTTAATCAGATAGCAACGGCTTTCGTAGCTTGGTAAACGATAGGGATCCGCCCACGGTAGTTTACGTAGCGCAAATCTCAAAAACCGTCTTTGAACAGCCTCTACTCTAACGACACCATTTTTGTAATGAGGAGTCCACACAACCGAGCAATACTCTAATATAGAACGACACAAGAGTACGACGATTTGAGGTAGTAGATGTCCGTGAAGTCTTTAGTTATCCGGAAGATGAACCCCAGAACGCAGGAGGCTTTGCCGACAGCGTACGAGATATGCTGCTTTAAGATGAGTTGGGTGTCCAGAAATACTCCCAGGTTCTTGACTTGACTGACGCGCTCAATTTCGGTGCCCAACAAGACATACTTGAATAAAATGGTCTATTTCTTGTGGGTTAACGAGATAACCGTGCATTTGGCCGGGTTCAGATCCATGCGATTCAAATTGCACCAGTTGGCATAAGCATTCAGGTGACGTTGAAGAAACCGACAGTCTCGAGCGAGTGAACTCAAGATAGAGTTTCAGGTCATCTGCGTTTGAAAGTCGTGGTCTTTCGAAAGCCAAAGTTACGTCGTTGAAGTAGACCGATTGAAACCATTGCAGCAGGCATCCGTTGATCCCAAGTTTGTCTAGTATGGCAATAGCTATGCGGTGGTTCAATTTATCGAATGCTGCTGACAAGTCGGTGTAAATGACATCCGCTTGGGCGCGTTTTGCCATACTATCAGTAATGTAGGAAGTAAGGCACAGCAAGTTAGTGGAACGACCAGCCATGAATTCGTGCTGGTTGGTACTAATATACGGTTTGCAGTGAGCGAGCAACGGTTCCATAATTACACATTGCCCCACCCCTTTTTGTTTATTGGAAACATGTGCGCAAATTTCCAACAGCGAGGAAAAATACCGACAGCCGCAAATCAAGCTAAACAATGCATTAGGTCCTAAGTAACAATGAGAGACTCTCTTTGTCAACTTTCTCTAGGCGTTCCTATGGCTATGAAAAAATATGTTTAAGTATTTTCAACATACAGTACGGTAGTATAAAGTGTGATTAAGGATCCAATACGTCGAAAACATCAGCAAATCGTTTTATAGACAAGCTATTAACCAAAGAGAAAGTCGACGAAGAGAATCTCTCAATGTTACTTAGGATCTAATGCATTGTTCAGCTTGAAACAGTTGAACAACGTGAAGCAGCGGGAGCGAAAAACTATCCAGGTATAGTTTGAGAAAGAACGAAGGAATTCCATCCGGCCCGGGATTCTGAGACAATTTGAGTTTAGAGCAGACCTTGATTATCATCTCTGCATCGATGTCGACTTGGCTCAAGGTATGACCGGCAAGTAGAAAGTACCTGGCCGCAAGTCTAATGCGGTCATCTCTGAATGTCTCCTATGTGGAAAACGCTAGAGAATTTAGGAAAATAGCTGGCAAATACCCTGCGGGGTGGAAGCATCGTTGCCGTGGAGCGACATAGACGACGGAAGACCAACGTCGTGGCGTTGTTCGTTTACAAATTTCCAGTATTGTTTCGGACGTGACTTGAGCTTTCTCTGTATTTCACGCCGATACTGGAGAAAGCAACGTTTCGCGACTTGTTTGTGGTTCATCCTAACATAGTGACGACTAAGAAATGGTGTCCGGTCATTTAACGTGGCAAACATCTTTATTGTCATTTCTCCTGGACTTACGACTCGGTTTCTTGTATTCAGCATTCGAATGTACCAGCTCATGATGGTTTTTGTTAAATTATTTCAGATCGGTAATCACGATGGAATGATCTTGCTAACATACATATTTAGCATACTTTACAGGATCTTGCCACAGAGCGGCGTTTAGTTTAGTGTTTAGTGAACTGCTCAAACGTAGACGTCTTGAACTAATTCTTGAATATTGGCCAATCCATTTTGATTGCGTGAGAACTACGGTGATTCTTCTACTTGTCGTCATTGAAGCGCCTTGAACGCATATTACAAAACCTCGTTCACACCAATTTCAGCTACTAGATTTTCAGCTTTATTCAAGTCTTTACCAGCGTCTGCATCGACTCCGTTCACACATGCTTGAATGTGTTGCATCGAGGTTTTGACTTGAAATGCCAGAACAGGAACGCAGCTCGCTGATATGAATGGCTCCTTCCCGGTTTTTCTCGATAAACTCCGCTCTCTTCTGCTGCATCTTGAGTTCCATAGCTTCCGGATTCTAAGAGCTTCCATCTGTTGCTCAGCTTAAATCTTCAGTTCATCAACGAGTTCCAAGGCTCTGATATGTATTGACGTTTTGCTGGCTAACGAGTTTCCGCTACTATACGACCGATTACCGCCAGCACTAACGGATGCGCAACTTCTCACCGACTCTGACACTGACTTATTACAAGTGACATTAACTATTTTCAATACCTGCACAAGCAGTATTAGGCAGAACATTTCTCCTGATGGGAGTATGTTCCATTATGACTTTTTTTTTCAAGTATCGGAAGGTTGAGTAAATATTTTGGGACTGTACCTGCGCTGCACCTTTTAAGGTCACTGCAGGCTACTTTCCTTATAAATTGGAAATTGGTTGTCGAAGGACCAAATTTTCAGGATCAGGAGGTAACAATGAATTTCACACTGGGCTAAACGTTTCTATTAGGAGGTTTTTGAAACTATATAATATAAGAACGATATATATATATGATATAAGAACGGTTGTTGGGTGATGATTTTTTTTCTCTTCGTTGGGTTTCATGGCTTACTTGATTTCAACACTGAGTATCTATAATTTGCTTCCTGTTGGCAGTAAAAACACTATTATAGTATTGGTCTAGTTCTTGACATTGGCCGTCCAGTTGTTCTCGTTTTACTGGATTTTTCGAAAGCATTTGACTGGATTTTTCGAAAGCAACTGAGATCAAATTTTGGTTTTCCCGTTCAAGCTTCCAATTTGATTATGTCATATTTAAGCGAGCATAATGCGATGAAAACAAAATACATGGAGGGAAGGCTCACGAAAAGACAATGTTAGCCTCCTAGCACGAGTTCATATCGACGGTGATGAAATCGAGGTAGTAGACGAATTCATGTATCTGGGCTCATTGGTGACCGCCGATAACGACACCAGAAGAGAAATAAAAAGGCGCATTATGGCTCGCAATCGTGCCTACTTTAGACTCCGAAGGACGCTAAGAACCACAAAGTTGACCATCTACAAGACATTAATTAGACCGGTAGTTCTCTACGGCCACGAAACATGGACATTGCTAGTGAGGACCAACGCGCCCTTGGTGTCTTTGAACGGAAGATGCTGCGTATCATCTACGGTGGAGTGCAGATGGAAGACGGAACGTGGAGGAGGCGAATGAACCACGAATTGCACCAGTTGCTGGGAGAACCTTGTAACGTACACATCGCAAAAATCGGTAGACTACAATGGGCTGGGCATGTCATAAGAATGTTGGACATAAGAATGTCGGAGAATGTCGGACGACAGTCCTGTGAATATGGTTCTCGAAAACGAACCGACAGGTACAAGAAGAAGAGGCGCGCAACGAGCAAGGTGGATCGATCCGAGGACAGCGAGGCTGGCGAGTAACAGCCATGGACCGAATAGAATGGAGACAACTTCTGTGTACAGCAGAGGCCACGCCGGCCTTAGTCTGATTGGTAAATATGATATGGCTGATATAATAAAAAAATGCAAAATACACTTTGATTGTACTAGTAGCTCTGTTGCTGAAATCTCTCAGAAAATTAATGATGATTTGAGGAGGATCTTAGATTGGTCTGTCAATGATATGCTTACTTTTAATTTTTGGAAAACGAATGCTATTTTTAAATCAAATGGTTCTTTTCAATTTTTGACAATGTTATGGTTGAATTTGTTGATAATGCCACAAGTTTGAGTATTCGCATTCAACTTCAGATGGGATAAACATGTTTCATCGCAATGTGGAAAAGTTATGTTTGCTAACGTTTGCTTGGCACAAGTGCATCATTTCTCAGAACAGATATAAAACTAAAGTTATTCAAAAGTCTTATTTTCCCCTATTTTTTAGCATACGATTTTAAACTTGATGATGTATCCATTTTAACTTCTAATAAATTAAAGGTTGCACTAAATTCATGTGTGCGTCATGTACTGCCAAAAGTTAAAAAGGTGGCAAAATATACAATTGCCAGTTTTGCATTCATATCTTGAGAAATCCGCATGATTCATTGAAGGCAATTTTGCCCATCATGATCCACAATAGCGTTTTGTAGTATAAACGAAGCCATGCAAGTGTGGAGAAGCGATTGGCGCGCACATAGATTCCTCGACACAAATGTATCGCTGTGTGCTTAGTGCCTTGACAGTCGAAGCAACCGTTGGGTCTTCGTTCAACCGTCAACAACTTTTAAATATGAGTGAGACAACAACGTATTCAGCTGTCAAGTGTTCTATTTCTATTTTCACTCGTCATTACACTCCGATCTCCATCTCTTCAAGTTTGCCCTTCTATGAAATAAACGATGCCATGTAAGTAGGTGGATAGACATTTGCTTCATTGCTATGTCGCCGAGTGCCTTGACAATCGAAGCAACTGTTGGGCTTTTATTCAAATAATTTTATCTAGTTAAAGTGGCTAGATGACAACTATCTAGAGCCATGACGCAGACGGTATCAGTTCGAATCTCGGTTGGGTATCGTAATCGTTTTTTTTTTTTGTGAGCCATTGAACTTCCAGACTTCAATCTTATACTCAATACTAACACACTGCACAACCTCACTCACACATTGAATTTTTCAAAGTGAATTGATGTGTTGCTTTTATGCGATCCATCACGAGAAATGAAGCAAAATCATGCAAAATTGCCTGACAATCTTGCTTTTTTTATTTTGGGTGTACGTTGCAGATGCTCAAGAAGGAAAAAGTTGATTTTGTCGAAGAATTCCAAAATCCCCCAACTGCGCTAAACTGCGTCCCATTGAAAAATACTGGGCAATAATTGGGCGGCATCTTAAGAAAGACGGAAGAGAAAGAAACTCTGTTGACTGCTTTGAGAAAATGTGAACTGCAGCATAATGAAAAGTTACGGAGAAAGTTGTGCAGAATCCAATGGGAGGTATCAAGAGAAAAGTCCGGAGCGCTCTTCAGAAATGAGAAGTAAATATTCAAACTCTTGTGAAATTGGTCATATGTATGTTGTATTGCTGTATTGATTTGCATTGATATAATGCAAACTTATGAATTTGTTCAAAAATCAAATATTCTGCTTTGTCCTTGAGAACAGTTGTCCACTTTCTATAATGAACAATCGTTAAACAAATCTTGAATCCGTGATATGAAAAATTAATAAGAAATAAAACATCGCTCTCAGCTTTGAGCTTACTTTCAACCGAAAACCAAGTTTTGGTTTTATGCTTCGGAGATTTCAGTTCTACTAACGTTTGCATTAAAAAAAATGGACAAAAATTACCGATTTTTCATTGGTTCACCTTCACCCGCACTGACGAAACTACCAATGCAGCATCAATCATAGTAACCCATGAGCCAGCAGACAAAGTTTGACAGCTCTATCCATTGAACTCTAACCGTGGTGGCAAAAACAGTGAAGCAACTCCGTTCCGGCATCTACAATATCTTGGCACTATTAGACAACGATCAGAGCTGTTCAGAAAAAGTCCGGTTCCGGACTGCCATCGACCCTGACCGACAAGAAGCTCCAAAGGATGCTAAATCGGAAGACCGAGGGAAAAGAGGCTACATCGCTGCGTGCGCTTGGCCGGGAGGTCGGTTCAACTGGCCAAACAATGAAAACAACATGAACATGAGCTGCTGAATAAGTTGGTCCACTTGATTTTACCAGCAAATCGCGACGAGACGGTGGTGATGGACGACGGACCTATCTCACCCTGGATGGCCACGACCAGCAGGGCACTTCGTATTTTACTACATCCACGAAGTGAGCTCCAAGGTGAAGTTCATTTCACACACCAAGCTCCCCAAGAAGATGCTGCTGTGGCTGACAATCAGCAAGAAGGCGATGGCAAAGCCGCTATTCTTTCGGTCCGGACTGGCCGTGAACGGGGACATTTTTAGAACGAAATGCCTGCCGGAAGCTGTGTCGTTCATCAAGAAATACGATAAGGGCAAAGACGCGGTGTTCTGGCCAGATCTGGCGTCGGGCCAGTACTCGAATCGATCGTTGGAGGAGATGGAGCGGTTGAATATCGATGTGGCAGCCAAGTCGGCGAACCCGCCCAACGTCCCCCAACTGCGTCTCATCGATAATTTCTGGGCCAACATGAAGCGGTAAATCTACTCCAACAAATTTGTCGTGAAAACTGAGGATGCATTGATAAATAAATCGAAGAAAGAACTCAAAATATGCCTACGCTGGTAACCGTGCGGGGGAAGGGTGCTGAATCTCAGTAAAACGCGATGGCTTAAGCGCCACTCCCATTAAGGGAGACCACCGGTCGTGTTGAATATGCCCGACTAATTTTTGAAACTGGTTTCTCAGAGGAACCACCCGAACGGTACTTTAGGAAAACCCTACTTCAAACGCACATATGCTGCTGAAACCTCAAATGAACACCTTCTGCCGATAAAATTAACGAAAATTCCACCAATCCATTCAAATTATATAATTTCCGTAGTCTCTTTAGACTTTAAAGCCAGAACCAACCAACGAACCTGTTTCCAAACGAATGTGCTTGATTTGAATAGACGAACGCAATATTGAAAATGACGAATGAGCCAGCTAAAGGACGAAACGTAAATAAAAAACGGAAACTAAACAACAAACTCCAATCTCAATCTATTTAACATCTATTTACAAGCTTCACTCGTGTTGGACAGAACTTGCTCTAAAGCTACAAATTATCTAACTAATCATGGCCATGAAAACTTGGTACGGACATACCTGCGCAGGTTTTTTCTGATGACGGTGATGACGGTGACAAACGAAGCAATGCTGATGACGGAACGAAGCGACGATAATTGACGGTGATGGCGGTTCAGGAATGGCGACGTTCCGAAATGGCGACGGTTCAGGAATGGCGACGGTTCCGAAATGGCGACGGTTCCGAATGGCGACGTTGACCACACAAATGGCGTGTCGCGGTGTACCTAGACCCGTGCGCAATATGGCCGAAACTAGAGTTGCGGAGAGAGTGGCGGCTGGACGGAAGGCTTCCGATTTATATTTTGTCGAGAACGTCCGGAATTGACCGTCTCCTTCAATATAGGAGTCCCCTTTCCCAAGCGACCCGGCTTCGCGTACCTTTCCGCTATGACCGAGCGGGGTTAAGGAAGACTACTATATATTTTGGGTAAGGTCCGGTTCAGTGTCCGACACTTGACAACGGATCACTGAAACCGCGCTCTCGGTATCGGTTCCACAAGGATTGTAACGTAGGGTGGAAACACGACGGATTATTGGCGACCGTCGGAATAACTTCGCTAGTTTTCCGAGCGAACTTCACTCTCCTCCGTTTAGCTACCTGATCAGGCGGGCCTTTGCAGGGCACACGAGTCTGGCGTTCTTGCAGACGACGTTCACCAAATCGCTCAAATCAAATTCTTCAGCATCCACGATCGCCGAACGAGGAATATTAAACCAGCCCGTACAACACAAAAAGCCCGTCGAACGAGCTGTCCAACGCGAAATGACAAAATTAAAATCAAGAAACACCCGAAATTAAACATTTAGTAACATTACCTTTTTGTACGTATTCACAATTTTAATTCGATTTTACCAGTTATTTGCAACGCATATGCTACACAAAAGCACTCTAAAAACTGAATATACAAAAAAAAAGTTACATCTATGAACTGGCTCATGCCATTATTTAAACAAGTCACCTTTGACTAAACACTTGAAACACTTAAAAACCGCGTCAAACACAACTGTTTTCCAGCCGATTCGCTAGCGTAATGGCCGGGATTAAAACCTCCATTGCCCAAGAAACCACGGAATCAAAGAAATTGAATCGGACGCGAGAAATGATGTTCGGCTTAGCCATTGTATTGTATTCAGGTGTTCATTTGATATCCATCTCTTTCGCATATGTAGCCTCCCATAAAAACAAACTTTCATCCTAGCGTGCTATAAAAAAGCTTCCACCTATCATGCAATAAGAAACCCTACAAATGTACAATGAATAACACGACTCAAAACAAGAATCCAATTGGAAACGAAAATCTAATTTGAAACACATAATCTACTATCTACACTACCTTGAACTACAAATCTAGTATTTACATATTTACATTTATACAAAATTGGTCCAAATAAACGCACCGCGTTACAACACGCCTTTTTTCGCCCGCCGTGGCGAAAGTTCCGGTTAACTTCCGGAAAACCGCTCGTAAGGGCGTGGAATTTTTACAAGCAAGCTTAAATAATAAACTTCCATGAAAAATTTTCCAAACGCAATTATATGTCCTAGCTTCT
>JASCZW010013600.1:0-25100 GCA_034211315.2 Aedes japonicus | reverse complement strand
TCCTCAATCAGACTGGGATCGGACAGATGGTTACAGGCGAGCGTGTAGACCATAAATGTTTAGTTTTACGGAATTACTACGTTTGCACTGAGCTACGGACCTTTGTGTTCGTTTGGTTAAGAAAACCCTTTTGGTTGGTGAGTCAAGGACCGCCAATTTTCCACAGTGGAGAGGACTTCTAATCACCGACGCACCTAATTCTGAAAGGACCCACATCCCTCTGTCGCCAGGAGCCGCGGTGCCTTAAGGCGCCACCACCGTCGTCGACCAGCTACGTCAGGAGGAAGTGTATTGCCTCGGATCCGTGGCTTTACACAACCTTCTGCGGTCGGTCTCAAACCATCAGACGAACCGGCATCGCATACGGCCTACGAACGCGGGCCTGCTTCCAGTTAACCGCCGTCACTTGCTGTAATCACCACGGTACAAGTCCGTTGCGTACCACTATATGCACCTATTCGCGATCGCTCGTGAGACGGGATTCATCGTAGCCGCCGTAGTTGCCGTAGTGCTGGAGTCGTCGTTGTCTTCGTAATTTTGAAATTTGCGTCCTGTATCTACACCACGGACCGCAGATAATATACAGTGGTTGTCGTACCCATTCATTAATTTGTTTGATGGCAGATGCCCATTGATTAGAAGCGTAGTTTGTGCAGGCACCGTCAGCAAACCTAAGTTCCCAAGTCTCCATGCTGCTGGGTTGTCGGGTGAGGCATCAGTTCATCCTGTATGCGGCTTATTTTATTTGGAAGAATTAATATCCTGTCGGTTTCGTGTGGTGCTTCTGCTGCGGAACCAGCCATCGTTTTTATTATGCAAATAAATGAAGGTAACACCTTAAGTCAGTGTTGTAAACCAGATTTGTTTTCAAATAGTATTAAAATCTGCGGTGTGGAATCGGTGCGACACTTTACCATATTCAGCCGTCACTCATTCAATCAATCATCTTTAAACTGATGGGGTAAAATAAACATATTATGAATAGTTTCTACATCACGCTTTCTTCAATTTCAATTCCATATCAAATGCACGAACCTTCTCACCCACTCTTAGATCTCTTCAACATTTGGACCAACTGTTTTGTGTAATCATTTTTTCTTATATATTACCTCTAATTTCTCTTTCTTGGTGCTTCCGGTACCTTCATGATGGCCTTTTGGACTTTGTACGTGTGTGGTCCTTCGTTTTTGCATCTTACTGTAAGTTTTAGTTAATTCAGACTATTCGCCACATCTCTGAACTGAACTGTTGATTCCTCTTGGCTTGAACTATCACGCTTGTGATGATATTGATACCAAACTACTATCCAATGTAACAGGCAACTGCCTGCTCAGCACTGGACTGTTTAATTAAACGTTCAGTCAAAACTGCTGTGGTAAATAGTACATGTATTTCTAACAGCAGAGCCAAAAATGTATTGTGGGCCGTGAGCAGATACGCTTACGCACCTTCAAAGCTACAGGGGTCTGAAGAAATCTCTTTCCGAAACAAGTTCGCATAATCACACGAAAAACTGACCCTCGCTTAATAAAATGTCCCATTGAATTGGGAGAAACTGACCTTTATTCTGAAATGTTAACAACAGAGTTGTGATCCCCTCTTCCTATCCAAATCCTTCAATCGGGTACTCAGTGGTCCCTCCTTTGTCCCAACGTACTTGATGATACATAAATCTATGAAAAATTGGGGAGCTACTAATATGATTTTCTTACCTTGATTTTGGTGATCCGCATAAACTTGTGTTGGCTTGTTGACTAAAAGTAAAATAAGTTAGGGTTCCTCGTTCCTCACTTACCTGCTTCAACCTTCCTTTGATGCCGATCATATTATCGTCTCGATGTTTTCTGCTTTTGAAGAGCCAACTTTGGCGAAGACTGCAATGTTATAAGACACCGCTCACGGCCATGGGATAGGAAGAAGACGGAGAAAAGAAAAACGACAAACGTAATTTCGGTACGTGCGCAAAAGTAATACTTGCTCCTCGAAACTGCTATGTTAGGCTAAATCGTATCTGATCCTCATTGCTTTTTCACCTTGCGCGGCATTCAGCGCAAGCTCAAACTGCGCGAAATCCTTCTGCCAACAACGCGGACGAGCAACGAGAGTCTGGCCTCTATCGTTTGAGAAATTCAATGAAGTTGCTGCCATCTCCTCAAGGTATGTACCCCATGGTTTCCCTGGCACCAGTGTGATGCAGATGAGCTATTGGCGATGAAAAACGATGTTATCCTAACAGCTAGGTGCAAATAAGTGCAATTGATGTCAACGTGGGGATGATATCTAAGGCCACGACCATACTCGGCCTTCTGTCTTGCCGGACGGATATTTCTGCTGCTGTGGTATGTGCGGTACCCGTGTTTTGTCATAAAGCCGGGCAAAACAGGCCGGGGTAACTATCGAGATATTACATCGTAGGTGTTGTATCGAAAACTTTTCGAGCTAGTGATTATATGAACTGTTGCTCTCTCATTTGCAAGCAGTATTTGAGTGCTGATCAACGTAATCAGTTTGCGCAGGTAATGCTACATTACCCAATCTGCTGTGCTTCACTTTGTGTTATCGAAAACATGGCTGATTGCAACAATTTAACAATTAACAAACATTTAGTTTTATCCCTGCTCTCGGCTTTGTTGATAAAACTACATTTAAAAACTATTTTGTTCACACATACACCTCTTCTATTATGCATCTTTAAAGCGAAATGTCTTCAGCGGCCCCTCTATAGACATTCGTCAAAACAAATTAATAAAATCTTTATAGACCACAAAGATTTTGAAAATGTTCTTGTGGAAAGATGTTATGACCATTGGAGAACCTTCATAAAACTTATTGGCTGCCAAATGGCCCATCGCTGCAAACTTCACTATGATATCGTGGTTGGTTTTAGTTGTTCTGCTTTGTTCGATTCTCTGCTCTTCTGATTCATTTAACAGTTAATAATTACGAAGAAAACAGTTCTAGGGTTTCGGGAAATTTTGTTTGGATAGCAAAATATCCAAAACAAATTCAGATATTTTATAGCTTATCATGCCCGAAATCATATGCGGATTTAATTTTATGGTGAATATTGGCTTCGACAAGAGCCGAAAATAAATGCGCCTCGGAGACAGTGCGAGTAAACATCAACAAAAACAAAATTTAAACAAATATATTCGATAAATTAAATAAGAGTTTCCTGAAAATTTATGGAATTCAAACAGGTTATCAAAAAGAATGCCAAAATCGATCTCTGATCTACAGTTCATTTGTATTACATTTGAAATTTCAATTTATTTTCCATATTTCAATTATTTCATATATTTCAATTTGGTAATTGGAAGAAATCACAGTTTGCACAAAAAGCCAAATTATCTTCGCATTTGCTATTATAATGCCAGTTTGGTCGTTTGGTGCACTTCCTATTCGTTTGTAGTGCACACATTGGTTGAGCTAAAATGGTTCTAAAATGCTTTTTCGAATGACCATAATGAGATAATTTGAATGAATCCTTAGACGGTATTTCAAAACAGCATTTTACGAGTTCATAGAGTCAAAATAAAACCTTTGATAGGAGTAAAAGGAACGTTAGAAGACAAGGTCTTAAGATCTTTGATTATCAAAGTAGGAAAGCAATCTCTTGGAACGAGGTCACTCGTAGCTCCTTGACCCGGTCCGTTATCAAGTGGCGTTTCACTCTGGCTCTGGAAGATGCATGCAGGTCTCCTTTGATGATTCTTCGCATGGATTTCTCCGAAATATTAGCTTCCTTTGAAAGTATTCCTATGGAACGCACCAGGTTGCGAGCAATTTTTGCACGGACCGATTTGATCACGTTCGGCGTGCGTGCAAAGCGCGGACGTCCGCTTCCCCTTCCGCTTGCTTAGGACCATCCTGCAGGGACTTTTTATGCGGTAAACTGTTGCCAAGTGGCACCCTGCAGCCTTGGCAATCTCTTTCGGCTTCTTCTAGGTGAGCAACAAACTGGTGATCACTTCTTTCGCGAACAATTTTGACGATTTTCAATAAAACAAATAGAATGTTTGGATGCAGCACCTGAAAGTAAACATATACAAATACACCCTCGACAGAAATTAGTCACTAGCTACACTGAATTAAACCAATACTCAAGTTTGGACATTTTCGCATAATATTTATGCCGCACCCTGTAGTTCCTCAATTCATTATGACTTTTTCATCGAAACAAGCATCTCATGGCATTCCGAATAACTTCGTTTTATTATAACTCCGTGTATTTTTACTGAAAAGTACCAGCACGTCAATTCTAATAAAAGGTTTTTCACTGATCGGTATTGCTCCAATGGATCCACTGGCTTCGGTGTCTTCAATCAAAACGCAAGTGCCATACCCAAACTTCAGGAACCTTGTTCTGTTTAGGCTAATGAGCAGACAGCAATCAACTTCGCATTGGGGATGATTTCCAACTTGCCCGCAGACCATTACTATATCTTCTTAGACAATTCCAGTTCGATTGGGGCTTTTCGATCGAAGAAACCTAACATACACTCATCTTAAAGAGTGTATCGAAAAGAAGCTATCCACAAGCTTTCTTTCAAATTATGTTGAAAACCGATATTTTATTCATACAAAAAATTGATCCTTTATTGTACGAGGTTAAACTTGAACATAATGAAGACCGGATGAAATTTAAGTTATTCCTTCACGAATTTTCGAACTTTGGATCGAATGCTCTTCATCAAGTTCCGGACAAGTGTTGCATCGCATTTTTTGGACGCTTGAGCCCAAATTTTTTGAACTCCTGCATGTTCCCAGCTGCCTTACCAGTCTTTTTGAAGACCCTCTTCACGATTGCCCAGTAACGTTCGATGGGTCGAAGCTGAGGGCAATTTGGTGGATTGATATTTTTCTCAACGAAATCTATACCCTTTTCCGCAAGCCAATTGAGAGTGGTTTTGGCATAGTGAGCCGACGCTAGATCCGGCCAAAACAGTGGAGGTGTACTAGCCTTCTTATATAAAGGCAATAATCTCTTCTGGAGAAACTCAGATCGATAGATTTTCGCATTTATAGTTCCGGTAGTGTAAAAAATGGTTGACTTCAAACCACAGGAACATATTGCTTGCCATACCAGTACCTTTCGACCGAATTTCTCCACTTGAATCGACCTGTCCGCATCGCTCACATCCTCCCCAGCGACGGCAGTAAAGTATTGTGGACCTGGAAAGGGTTTTTGAGTCCTCCTTTACATAGGTCTCATCGTCCATCAAAACGCATGCATCCGGACGCTGCAAAAGACGCGAAACAATTTCCGGACCCTTGTTGCTGCTCGCTTCTTCTGTTCTGCACTTTGTTTCGAGATTTTCTGCTTCTTGTAGGACTTCAGGTGGTTTCGCCTGTTGATACGCTGGATCATTCCGACACTCGTTCCTGCATTTTTGGCCAAATCTCGTATTGACATTGATTTGTTCTTCATGATTAGAGATACCACTTTCTGCTCCAGTTTCGGGTTGGAAGAACCGGGTTTCTGCCTCTTTCTGGTAGCTCATCTAAAGAATAGTGTTCCCCAAACTTATTAATGATGGTTTTAACACTCGCATGATGAATTCCAAACCGCTTCGCCAATTTTTGCATAGTAATCCTTCTCACTTAGCCATGTGTCCAGAACCTTAATTTTCACTTCCTTTTCAATTCGCGACATTTTGAAAACGCAGAATTTGAACCGCACAAACAAGTAAACAAAAGAAAGCTGACAGTCAAACGCACAGCATGCAGTGTTCAGAGCATAAAAAATCATCACAAATACATGCGTACAACGCAAATGTATGTGGATAGCTTATATTCGATACACTCCTTATTTCCTTTCAAAACTAAGGCAACACATCCTTTTTGATCACCTTTGTATGGGTCCTTTCACATTGTACAATCCCAGACTATGAGAAAGCCGACTCGCTCGCAAAGGTGGGCACACTTACTTACTTATGCTGGACCGCACCTGCGTCACGAAATTTTACCATAAAACTCGGTTGAGGGCTGCTTTTCTCCAGTTCCTCGAATGTCCCACACTTCCAAGGTCTTTCTCCACTTGGCTTATCAACCTAGCTTGCTGCGCTCCTCTGCGTCTTGTACCAGTCGGATTCGAGGCAAACACCTTTTTGCAGGGTTGTTGTCCGATATTCTCACAACATGTCCCGCTCATTGTACACTTCCAGCTTTGCCGACTTTTTGGATACTGTGTTCGTCATAGAGCTATGGTTTTCAAGTACACCCCAAAAACTGGTCCTAAGCACGCGTCGCTCGAAAACTTCAAGTACTTGCAGGTACTCTTCGTGCATTTTCACGTCGCAGGCCCGTAGAGAACTACCGGTCTTATCAGCGTTTTGTACATGGTACACTTTGTACGGGGGTAAAGTTTACCTTGAGGCCTGGTGGAGTCCATAGTAGGACAAAGTAGGACATAGCACGACATCCAGTAATAATGCGTCTCCGAATTTCTCTGCTCCAGGCAATCCGTTCAGTAGGTGGCTGAGCTGCAAACCATCCGACGGGTCATAGGTTAGGGATCATGAACGGCCTTCAGATATGGCGGTTATATGCGAACTAAATAAGCACCCTGAACTAAATAAGCGGGGGCTGCCTAGGATCAGGAAAGCTTCGCAGTTTGCTGGACTCTGTTGATTTTCTTCCAAAATCCCGTATCCGGAAGCAGCCTTGTCAAATCAAGTCACCCCGCAATAAAAGTAAAATTCGTGGCCTTCACCAACCTGAGCGTCTATTCTCCATGCCAGGGGGGCTCAAAACGGCGTCTGTTCTCGCCTTTGGGGGCGGCCGATCATCGTACCTCGAGCCAGCTTCACCTTCATATTTTGGCATTTTAATTCTACGATTGTCTTATTGTTGGTCTCAACAGTGTTCTAAATGCACTTCCACAGTTGTTAATTGAGAGCTTTCGATGCCAGGTACCATTTTTGCATTACTATGATTGTGTGGCAAGTAAAATCATACCTTATGCCCAGAGCGTCGAGAAATTTTCCTTAACGAAAAATTCCTTGACCAGGCCGGAAATCGAACCCAGTCATCTCCAGCATGGTATTGCTTTGTAGCTGCGCCTGAACTGACTGAGCTAAGGGAGGACCCTCGTGCCAGCGTGGGACTCTAAACAGAGCTATGCACGATTGTCCTCCGACGAGACAGGGGGTTGGTGAAGGCCCTATAAGCCAGCCGTTAAAATAATAGTAATGGAAGCACACGATGTAAATATAGACCGGACCAATCGGCATAGCGATTGCGATTTGTATGAAAGACAAATTTCACCTGATGAATTTTACCATTTAGTACGTCAGAGTACCCTTCCGAGTTGGCCAACCGATTGGGACACAGGAAATCTAGAACGGCTGTTACATTCCATCATTACTACTGTTCCATCGTCGACGTGGTTTAAGGACCTATGGGTAAGCCATGATTTCATACGTGTGATGCACACTTCTATCGATTTAACATCGTGGACAGCAATATTTGAAAGAGTTATGATGACATCGAACTCGTAGTCCTGCAATGAACGGATAATGATGCCGCTAGAACGCTATGTTTGAATACTCTAGAAGCCCAAGGTAGGTATGTTGGGTTCCCGTGACCTGTGTTATATGCAATCGGTTTATGTGTTTCTTCAAATCTCTAGCTCTAGAGTGTAATCTGCTTGTGTTTTTTCCCTATTCATTAGTTTGAATTTGTTTTGTTCCGACATCTTCCGACATCCAATTGTCACCCCACCCGGCCGAACACAAAAAGGGTGCTCTGACCATATCGCACTAAGTTAAAGTACTGGCAAAAACTATCTGATGAGACTACAGAACCCCATTTCCATGTTGCTCTATCTAATCTCCGTCTCTGTCTAATGCTCAAAAAAATGACACCCATTTTATCCACGGGTAAACCGCGAGTAACCGATCCAAGTCCTACTAATCGTAGTATTAAGCCACATTTTGTTACCAATAAACAATGAAATATCGGTTCCGTAAAGCTTACGCGATTGGGCCCTCCAAGGATTTCGCTTCAAATATTGCCCATTTTACCAAACAACATTCCACATCACATTCCTTGCTGTAATAGGAATAGGAATGTTATGTAAAAATAATATGATGAGGAAACTTTTCAGTTCAAGGTGAGTTCTACCATACAAGTTGATTTTTCAGCACCCAATACTATCAAAGGAGCCTCGCTGTCTGTTGTTCAGTACTGTCAGGAGCAAAGTAAAATGCATAATTCCGAGCAATGAAAGTGATAGTTCGATACTGGCATTATGAGATGAAATTTGAAATGTTTGGGTTGGTTTGGTTATAACTGCTTTCACTTTCTTCGTGTTGAAATTTGTCATTTGCAAGTTGCCTGCAGTTTGTTGTCATTGTTCAGATAACTACAATCCTACTGGAAACTGCTGATTATAATATATGGAAGCTGAAATTAGCAATATCTGCGTATCCAATTTGATGTGAACTTTTTGCACGTTGTCCTTGATGAACTCTGCCTTCGTCCTCTAGAAAACATTGGGTGGTTTATGTGTTAAGCATTTCCACAGAACTAATTAACATCTCAGAATTATCAATGATGGTTTACTTTGATTGATTCAATCAGATTCGAACTATTGAATTTGCTAGATGTTTTTCGTTTTTTTTCTCCGAAATGCTCTGCGGGTTCACGCTTAACGTACATAAATTCGTGAATGAATACGGGTCCTGCAGCACGTGCTTTCGGATGCCATTATACGCACCGGTTCATCCTATGCAGCCAAGGTTGGTCAGTGAAGGACAGATATTAAAAGATATAAAAAAAGCGGGTCAGAGTAGGTATTCAGATGACAGTGTTCTGGTTTCAGTTGATCGATTTCGTCTCTCTCTCTCTCGTTCTCTCCTCATCAATCGCACTCAAATTAGCATAATCCAGTTTTTGTTTTAGTGTATTTACTCTAATATTTGACGAATATATTGGTATCGCGCCCCTCGAAATTTGTTACTATGGTGATCATTAATAACTTTGTTTCGAGTTCGAGAACAACATTTAAGACCACGACGACGGCGGCGACGCCGGACTACGACGACATGCACGGCAAAAGCAGCACCGCCAACAACAGCAAAGGTGCAATCAACAATGAAAAGTACGCCGTTCCGATGTGCTCCCGGTCTGGCTCGCTTATCGGTTGATTATTCGCATTTGAACACTCGCGCCGGACGGACGACACTCTCGTGCTCATCGCGGTTGGAATAAAGGCAAGCAGGCAGTCAACCAGCGCCCGTCTGGAAAGTTGCACCCCGGTCGAAGAAAAGTCGAAAAGCAGCCTAGAACTAACCCGGCTAGCGCGGATGGACATCGTGGAGTACCATTTTGTGATTGTGATTTGCCTCTGAGGACAGTGCTTTGCGAGTGATCGTTCGAGTTGTTGGTTTATGTAGACTGTTTGACCTGTTTTTGTGCTGGGAAGGTGAGAAGATTAAGGTGTTGGGACATTGTGTTTATTTTTTTTTGTGACTTAGAAACTTGTTAAGTCCGAAACTGCGCCACTTAGAGACGGATATTTCTTCGATCATCGTTGTGAAGGTAAGAATAGAGGGCAGCGAAAGGTTTTTCGCTAAAAGAAGGGCCAGGATTTAGTGAATGGACAGTTGCAATTCAAGAATTTTCGATCTAGCTTTAAATGTCAGCAATGCTGACTTACAGCCGCAACCTTCAACCATAAATCACTTTCAGACTTTGATTTTGAGAATCTATTTACGGGCAAGCTATTTTTTTGGTAAATAGCATGCACGAACTAGTCATGGTTAAAACCGAGAGTTAAAGTCGCTGTGCGGTGCCAATGGACCCAAGGGATTAAACACCATTTTAACTATGCCAAATTATCGTTATGATAAATATCATGTGTTTACTGTGAGAACACTTTGAAAATATATAAACCGGGGACTATGGGTTCGAGTCCAGGTTAGATCGAGATGATCTTTGGGTTAGGATTTTTTAAAGACTTTCCTGTACATAGAGTATCCTTGAACTTCGCACACAATAGTCAAGTTCATGCGGTGGTGTTGGTATCAGAAGCTGTCAATTGAAAACTGTTGAAGTCAATTTTGGATCGCCCTTTGTAATATGGTTTATAGTTTTTGAATAATTATTAAGACTATCTTAAAAACGATAGATTAATGCTAGTAAACTTCCGATATAACCTCGGAAGTGTTGCACGGTGGTGATGTAGTTTGTGTTTTCATTGCAGATACAGCCGAATGCGCATTTTGATGTAGCTCCAGTGCTAACGCGAAATGTGTCTCTGCGGTGCACAATTTCCGATACTTGATAAGGACTATTCTAGAACAAATATTTTGTTTTCAACATGGCGCCGGATTAACTATAGTAACTATTCAATTTATGAATCCTCTAGGGTTTGAGCTGTTTAGTGGAATACTTGTAACTATAAATTAGAATTCCCATTATGTGCATTAGATAACGCAGAAAATTCAATGTTTCTTTTTATCTTTGTAGAGCTCGCAGCTGCTATTGTACTGTACTGAAGCATTCTTTAAGATAATCTCCTTTAAAATAATGGCAGTCCATCCTACATTTCTCCTATCATCAACATAGAGGCAGGCCTAAGTAAATGCTGTTAAAAGTCATAAAAAAACACACTTAAGAGCTCTATGGAAATGGAAATAGTAGATCTCATAATCATACAATAATAATTGTCAGTACTGTGAATCATCGGTTATCATATTAGGAAACTAAGTATATTCTGCGGCGTGCGTAGTGAATGCTGGCCAATGTATGACTGTGTTCAGTCGAAAACTTTTATACTGGCAATAGAAAGCATACAATTGAGTTCTGCATTTATATTTCAGTTCACGGACATGTAGTTTGTTGTGTTTTAGCCCCTAATTTTAAATTCACATGGTCTATTCTTCAGTTCACATACAAGACATGGTTTCGCATCATATTATGTGTACTTTTAAGTGCCATCCATATTTTTTGGATTTGTATCTATTTGCACAGAACATTCAATCATGTATTGATTTACATGATACGAAATCTAAATCGTTTATAAATTACAGCTTTTGTAATTTTTATTTTTAAGACTGTAGAGTTTGGTTTTTTGAAATGCGTCTTATTATATTTCAGAAGCATGGAGACAGAAGATTATTTTAAGTGCGTTTAAGTGGACTTCTATTGTTCTTAAAAGAGATTCTCTAAGAGAATGCATTAACTATGCACACAGAAAAAAATAATTAATTTTAACAAGCGTGTAAAATATCCCCTCGTTTAGATCCAAGCTAAAGGAGGCGTAAACATCGAAATTGTTTGCAACTTCTCATGTGCCATACAACAATATTGGCAAGCTTTTATACAACAGGCTGGATTCAGGCGTTATCTGGCTAAAATTTACATGAAATATCCCATTATTTTCTGGCAAATGTAGCATTCCCTTTATGTGCATTATATAACGCAAAAAAAATCAATGTTTCTTTTCATCTATGCAGTACTTTGGAAATTACTCTCTTATAAGTAATTCTCATTAGGGGTTATTCATAAACCACGTAGACTTTTCAGGGGAGAGGGGGGGGGGGTTTGAGATGTTCAAAAATGAGTCTACATGGTTTATGAACTGGCCCTTAGGAATTCTGCTCACTTAGAAATTATGAATTTTACACGAGACGTAATTTGTGTTTGTAAAAAGTTCGGGAACGTAAAGAAAGATTTCGTGTATAATCATGTCTCCTGAAACTGACACATTCGCAATTCGACGAAAAATGCGTTTGATTGAATTTATTTTCTCATCTCTTTCAACTCATTCTTATGTGCTAAAGGACGCTTGCATGTGTCGGTCTCAGGAGACAGAAATTTACACGACATTTTGGTAGCGTGTGGATTCGTTTATGAAAAGATTGAAAATCTATAAAGACTATGATGTGACAGAAACATAAGTCATGGCATGAAAAATTAAGTGTTAATTTTTTGTTTCATGTAAATTTAACTCCTATCCGTCGTTTCGTTTGGGTACATCTATCCCCCTGTTTCGCAAAACCCTGAGAGATTTCAGACGTCTGAATATGTCTCCGACCCGGTCACCGTTCAAATAACAGTTAGCGATGATTTTCCGATATCGATCTATCACGCGTAATAAACAAAATATAAATGATAGATAGTCAGCACCTTGCACGTCCGTTAGTATTTAAAAAACTGACGATCATATTTGCACAAAATATGTACATGGTGCATGATAACTACACAATCATGAAAAGTTGTATTCGAACTTATTGAACACCTTGTAAATGTTCCGAACAAAACTAAAATTTTGTTAGTAATTCAAAAGATGCTTATCTATATCCAGCAATTTGCTTCCGCTAGAAATAGGATTTCTTCCGGTATCTTTTTCTGGGATCTACTTTCACAAACCCGCTTTTCCAGCTCTGCCAAGGAAGTTTTTTTTTGACATGGTGGCTTGGTATACCTCGTGGAAAAATTCGTTGAGAGCATTGCATGTCACGATCAGTCGAAACCAGATACTAGGCAGTTTCGTATATTCCTCCACGAAAACCCTTCTCAAACGCTGATTAGGCCTCATTCAACCAACCGTGATAGATAAGATGGATTTAGTAAGCCTTCAATAAGCCAGGATTTGATAAATAAAGGCTAACTAAAAGTAAATTGGCACGCACAAAAAGACCTGTTGGTCGTGATTCGTTAAATTTAAAAGGTCCATTATTGGTTGCTTTACAGTACTTTTATTTAAACTTCAAAGTTACGGTATTAGCCGGTTACATTTCTCCAGTTACAACGACATCTCGAACCTTCCTCTTGATGGAGCCCATCAGCGCCCGCACAGTGGAAACGGAAACTGCTCCGCTGCTTCGTCGAAGTCGCTGTTTTGAAATGGTTCAATATTTTTCGATTGGTCCAAATTCCGGGCAAGTCTGAGAATTCATTAGCATGGGGACAAAATTGATCTTGCTGACAACATACCACTCCAGAACCACCTTGGAGTAGTGGCAGCTGGCCAAATTGTGCCATAAGATGACTTTTCCCCAATGCTTGCGGGTGAACAGCGATACACGTTCTTTCAGGGATTCTTCAGTGTAAACATGGCCTTCTTGTCGCGAACTTGTCGGTAACCACAAACTTGAATCCTCCCGGCACCTCCCTGCGTCCAGTCCAGCCTTGAAATGGATCAATGACCATATATAAAATTCTGGGACAAACCGGATCAAGGCAAGATATACCCTCTTCTGCAACAGATTCCTTGTGACCAATAGGGTCCAAAGGGCAGTATTTTCCTCAAACTAAAAATTGGAACTCTAAGAGGCATTTTAATTGGAAGGACTTTAAATTTTGATCATATCTCGAACACTTTTTCAAAAGGACGTAAGTCACAAAATGTTCACAAACGCGTTGTTCATGGCATGTATTTAAAAAATCATGTATATATTCCCAAATTTGATGAACTTTCTGATGGATTATTTCTGAAAGTTTTTACTAACATTTTACAAAACGGTGTAAAATCACTTTTGCGTTTTTTGGGAATGATGTACAAACGCCGCTTGTGTTGAAAAGTAACTTGCGATCATTGTTGAATTATTTGAATGCATCTTAAGACGCGTAAGTAATAAAGCCTTTTGTTTACTACCGCAAGGTTAAAATATTGTTTTTTTTAGTAAAAATTAAGTATTTTAGCAAAGATATTTTTTTACACCGTTTTGTTGCAGAAAAAATTAATACGTCATTTTCATAATTTCAGCGTATCTGTGTGAAACATGACAACTTGACGTAACATTTCGACGTATCAACATTGTCATTCTCAGAATGACGTATCATTTTGACGCAAGTAACATGCAATCTATCATACTGACTTATCAAAATGACGTATTATCTTTTTCTATTGCAGACCGTTGTAAGAAACATTTTTCTAAATGAAACTTGAATTTTCACTCCTAGTGTAATTTTTAAGCACAGTGATGTAATATGTTTTACCAATGTGTCATTCAGTGGAATTTAATTGGGATAAACATGTCTGGTTTTCAAATGGGAATAGAAATAAATTTCAATGCTGATTTTCTCATTTTCGTCCAAATATTACTTACGTCCATATGAAAAAGTACTCGAGATATATAGTTTCCATAATGTGAATTTGAAATCAATATGATCCGGAACACCTTATTCGTAACTTTTTTTTAACAGCCCATCAGAAATATCAATAGAAATTGGGTTCGATGCAGAAACGTAAATTCCTATGATTTAGCAAAAGTCAAGAAAATTCAATCGTCTAGATGCTTATTTTGGAATGTTATGGCATTTTTTAAATCCATTCCGAACATATTGACCCCGACACCTAAGGACCTAAAGGTTAAATCAAGTTTGACGTATGTTTCGTCATCGATCAAAGTGCAGCCCTTGTGTTTCATCAAAACACGGTCGTACACGTTTTTTGGCTATGGAATTCTGCTTCATGTTCCGGTTCGCATGTTCACTGGCTTTGCGCGACTTGTATCCTCCCCTGGCAAGTATGTGCCGCGCCGTTTGAAAGTTGGCGATGTACCTTCTGGCCACATCCCGGATCGAAAGACCGGGGTTGACTTTTACGCACCTCAACACCTTGCTGCGCAGCTGACGATCCCTAGTTACAGTTTTTTCGTTGGTTCGCTTATTTTTTTCCATGCTCAGGGTTTCCTTGTAGGTTTTGAGCACTCGACAAATCTCCTCAAATACCACACAGTAATTTTTGATACTTGTTAATCGTTTAGCAAAACATCTGAACAAATTAAATCGGAATGATGACGTAGGAATACGTAACTGAATGCAAGCCATTCAGATTGTACAATGCAATATTCTTTGAACTAACCCTTTCAGGCCTAAAACTTTCAAAGCGTTACTATGCAAGCAATTTGGTGTGTTCTGATTGAATTGGTGCCCAGTAACAAAGAAGTGATTGAAAAAAATAGGATTCATTTTTTTAGATGTTTTACGTGGTCCAAACTGTTCTTGACTTCAGAACTTAAGATTTACAGTTGCAACAGTAGCTTTATCGGCTTTCCAATGATACGATATATAATATATTCAAACATATTCAATGAATGCCCTGGAAGACCAACCGAGATAATGAGATAATCTTGAAATATTCATGCCGAACAAACTTACCTTACTCAATATAGCCCATTAAGCTACTGTTGCAATTGTAGACCTTAAGTTTTGAATGATCCAAATTTAACAAGATTATGTGTGTGGACGTTTCAGAATATTCATTGCATATGTTTGAATATTTTTCGTAGTTTGGTACAGTGGCAGTTTTGGTGACCTAGGACATCCCAAGACATCTAATTATATCTGTTCACCTTCAGAAGATTCACTCAAATTGGTTGAATACATATTGTTACTTTGTTTGGTCCAGAAATCTACATACACCTGTAGATTTTCAGTTTCGAATTCCAAGATGGTTTGATTACCTAGAATATTATCTCATAATGCCTGTTGGTCTGCCATGATATTCAATAAATATGTTTCAATACACAGCGTAGCTTTGCATATCCCAGAAAGCCTTTGGTGCAACTGTAGGTCCTACGTTCTGATCTCAAGCAAGCATGGGAAAAATCGGTTCACCTAGCGCTCATTTTTCACTCACACACATAAACATTCAGAAGTGAGCGTTACCACGTTTAAATTATTCCAATTCTGTTCATTACTATTCTGCTTTCATTCTATTCACAGAAAACAGAATTGAGCAAAACTGGCAGCTGATCGTACAGAGAATGAATCGTGACGGTAGTAGTGTGGACGGTTTCTCATTGCCTATTTTTTAGCCGCTGAATCATTACAAATGCATTCAGTTGGATTCAGCTGAGAGAGAATTATTGAATCACACTCTATTTCTTCAAATTATACCTTAAACATCATTTAACATTTCAAATAATGATCTAATATGATGTTAAGCAATCTAATGCAACATAAAAACATAAAGCATCATTTTAAACCGTATCTCTGCTCTGATCCTTCCAGCTGATTGCATTCTATGAGTCTAAATAATCTCAATAATCTTATTCAAATCGCTTGCGTTCAGTGGCAACGCATTCATTCAATATAACGTCTAGCTGAAAATTTGTTTCGCATGATTCTGTTTTCTCGTTTATTCTTTCTACAATGTTCGTTTTCGAGGATTCTGCAGAATCGTGTGATAGGAAACATCACACTCGTTCATTATTGTGGTTAGTACACGAGGGTTTGCTATTTTAAATCGGTGGTGCTCAAGCGAGTGAATGAGTTTTCCATGCTTGATCTCCAAGTATAGTTTGGATGACTCAGAAAATGTCATTTTACTTTTTAATGTGTGTTGACCTTTGGAAATATTAATTGAATATGTTTGAATATTTATTGCTACTTTGTATTGCCTAAAAATTACAATAAGAACTGTAAATTTTAAGTTCTGAACGCTTAAATAGTTTGAATTACCAAGAGGATCAAAAAGTTATAAAATAATGACAGTTGACCTTCATTGAATTTGTTGAATACATATGGTCACCTTATACAGCCCCAAAACCTACTGTTAAAACTGTAGATCTTATGTTCAGAGCTCAAAGAAAATTTGAATGACCCTGAACATCCCAGATTATCTCGTAATGTTATTTACGTTTTAAAATATTCACTGAATGTGGTTGAATACGCAGTGTTACTTTATATAGCCCAAAAAGTTATAGATAATACTTTAGATCTTAAGTTCGGATCTGAAGGACAGTTTTGATGATGTAGAACATCACAAAATTATCAAAAAATGACTGTTGACCATCCAAAAGCTTCAATCAATATTTTTTAATACATATCATAGCCGTGTATTGCCTAAAAAGCTACTGTTACAATTGTAGATCTGAATTTCTGAACTCAACTGCATTTTGGATAACCTAAAACATCCCAGAAAGATATAAAAATATTTAACGTATATCCTCAAATAATTATTAAAACGTATGCATATGGACCATATTCTAAAATAACGCTTTATACTTTTAATAAGACATTTTTTTTTTCCTCCTGAACTTCTTCATATTCAGGATGTTCTAGATCGTCAATTAGGCCTTATACTCATGTATTTCTGTTTTTCCCAGACATAAAAATTGATGTAGAGCAAATTTGTTGATGAAATTGAACACTTTTATTTAGTCAGTGATTTTATAGCGCAATTTTCCTTATGGAGTCATTTGTGACCCATTAAGCCCGAAGGGATTGTGATATATATTAAGACAAGGCGTAACATTTATTAATTTTTCAATAGTATGGGGTCCAAAATCAACATTGTTGTCTATTGATGTTAATGCGTAGAAATATTTTCGATTGATTGGTGCAAAAAATTTGAAAATCCTTTGAGTAATGGCTGAGATAATAATGCTTCGTGACGGTCACAATGCGATTTTTTTTAAATTGGACCCCAGTATTTAAAACAAAGACGTAGTCCTGCGTCATAAAAATTAATATGTTATTTTAGTTTTATTCAATGTAGTGCTCTATTATATCGCATAATTCCAGCGATTTTCCAACTTCTTAATCCCGTCCGAAAAGTTATTTTCCGGAAGGTCTTCAAAGTACTCCTCCACGGCGTCGATGATCTGCTCGCGTGAGCTGATTTTTTTTATTGATGAGCCATTTTTTAAGGTTTGGGAACAGATAATAGTCCAAAGGAGCCAAATCGGTTGAATACGGTGGATGCAGGAGCAATCGGAGCCGTAAATCCTTGATTCCAGCCGTGGTCGTGTGTGCCGGTGCATCTTCTTGCAAAAACAATATTGTTTTCCTCTTCATGTGAGACCGTTTTGCAGCGATTTCGGCCTTCAATCGCTCCAATAATGCACAGTAATACTCGCTCTTGTTGGTTTTATTCTTTCCGAGGTAGTCTACGAGGAGAATGCCATGAAAATCCCAGAAAACCGACGCCCAAATCTTTCTGACCCATTGAGCCTCCCTAGGTCGCTACAGATCACTCGTGCCGGCTTCAGTCCATTGTTGGTCACTCAATCTGTTCGCTGGTATGTAATAGTTGATCCAGGTTTCATCGACAATTACCAATCGACGGCAAAAGTCCTTCCGATTCCACATCAGCAAGTCTAAACACTGTTTCGAAGTGCTCTCGCGTTCGTGTGTTTTCTTGCCAGGAGTGAGCATGCGCGGCACCGAGCAGCAGGATATCCCGAATAAAAATTTACATCAGGCTGATGTCTGATTTCAATGTCTACATCAACATGAAATTGAAATGTACATCTTACGTTGAACATTAGAGATCAGATCGTTTTCGCTGTATTTAGGCAAGGTAACATGATGTTAACATCAGACATTTTCAAACAATTTTTTACTAATCCAATGTCCCTTTAACGTCATGATTTTGACATTCAAATAAAATGTTTTTCTGATGTTTTAAGATATCAAAGCATATTGATGTTTTCAAATGTATTTGAATAAAACAGCACAGTCAAAGGATTTTTGATGTTTTCAGATGTATTAAAGGTTATGAATAAACATCTTATATATGTTTTCAAGTGTCGATTTTATCCAATAAAAGAGATGATGTATGATGCATTCAGATGTAGAAGAACGTGACGGTGTATCGTTTCCGGATGTTTTCAGTTGTAGATAATAACATTAAAACCAAATAATCTGAAAGCATCAAAATCACATGTTAGGCTAAGGTAAATTTTTATTCGGGTGTTGAGTAAAGTACATAAAGTAAATATGTACCAAAATCGCCAAAACATATACGATTCACACTTAATTCTAATCGCATCGGATATTCACCGATATTTTATGAGTACAAATTTTACATCTATAAGAACATGGATTTCAACGCAACGTGTGATTGTTATGACACAAGATGTATTCTGAGCTTATTATGAATACAACATTTTACTTCACAAAGACCTTTG
Organism: Aedes japonicus; assembly: GCA_034211315.2. Lineage (NCBI taxonomy): Eukaryota > Metazoa > Arthropoda > Insecta > Diptera > Culicidae > Aedes > Aedes japonicus. Next base: position 6,225 of record JASCZW010013600.1, on the reverse strand, counting down.
ATTCTATTGTAACGTTTCATTCTTATGTTGTAGAAGTTTTCTAATGCTGTAGACCTGCGCAGTCTTTACAGTAGAATGAAGTTTATTTCTAAGGTAACGGCCAATTATAATGTCATCAGATGTGTTTAGATGTCTTAGGTACACAACATTTCACACATACATAACGTTTGATTGTCATGTAATTTTAGAATCTAGTTTTATAAGACTTGTTCTGATGTTAAATTTAACATCATCAATACGTTTGTTTTTAATGTGAAGTTTAAATATGTTGTATTTATATGTACTAGGGCGTTACTTTGAACTCTGAATACATTTAGAATACGACAACCCACATTCAAATTTAATGTTTGGAAGATGTCTGCTAATATTTTTTACATCACCATTTCTATTCGGGATGTTTTTCATATGCAAAATCTCGCCCAAAATATGGCGTATGTGCTCAGTACTAATCTCTGTGGCATCTGCTAGGTCTCGCACCTTCACTTTCCGATCAGCCAACACCATTTCATGAACTTTTTTGACATTGTCCTCTTCCACTCAACATGATGCGAAACACGTCAACAACAATCAGCTGTCAAAACAAAACTAAGGGCACTTTAACCTTTTTTTGCAGTAGCATCGCATTTTGACGGTCAAGGAGGTTACTTTTCACCCCACCTAGTATAATACCAAAGACAAGGATCATGTGACAATTTTTAACGCTTAACGGACTTTGAGTTGAGGTTACCTTACGAGCTGTTGTAAATGTAGCATCCAGAACGTAACTTTGAGTGTATTAGCGTTTAAAAACACATCTAATAGGACACCGCATTGAGTCATATTTATCATTGAGACTCAACGCAGTAACGTGCAACAACAATTACATTTCCCGTAATATTAAGTTACAATGACTTGTCTTATTCCATTTTATGATATTCAGCCTCTGAAATGAGTTCTTGGCAAATGAGTTTACCAAAGTCTAAGTGTGTGGTCGCAAACCTATTTTTAAATCCTGCGTGACAGTGAATTAGACCTGCAGTGAACTTGGAAACAGACTTGAAAACAACAAGAATGAAGAATATAGGTGTAGGATGTAGGATCATTGATTAAAATAGGCATAAACTTCCCATTTAAGTCACACTATGCAGTTAAACCTCACTATGCATTATACCATAAAGCATCGTTTCAAACCAGGGTAGATGATGTTTGCGTTTGTATAAGAAATCTTGGCTACAAAAGAGGGAAGCAAACAAAAAATTCATTATGCAGAGACGAAAACATGTTTGATGATGTTTACTAACATTTGAATTTCCAATCAAGCATTTCCAAAACAAAAAGTGATGATCAAGAACAAAATAAATAAAACATAGTTTTGCTGAAATGATAAACAGTGGCTTCAGCATTGTTAATTCAACTCGGCTGAAAACGGCTTATTATGTATATATTACCGTCAAAACACTTCACCGATCGGTTATCTTAAATTCGATAATTTTTCAACTGATGCGGTATTTAGATATGGCATATTTTTCTAAAAATATGTCACATGAACTCGAACATGCAGCTAATTTCGTATTGCCACAATCTAAAATCTGGATGCACTGATTATTTTTTGACAGCGCTCATACTTTCTGGTTGGTTCTCAAATGTTTGTTTGGGAAGCTCTCCTCTGTCGGTGGTAAAACTTGTTACGATTCGTTAAGAATTTAAAACTCTGTGACAGAAGGAAGCCGTTCAACATTGTCAACAAATTTTCAACATTTTCATTTTGCACGTCACATATATCCACGAAGTTACATGAAAAAATTGAATTGTTCGAAATAGAAATATGCGTGCAAAGAGGGGCCATAGAGCAGCTGTTGTTTTTGAGATTTGGCAACAAAATTTCTCGAACGTAGCACTGATATCTTTGCATTGAGGTGGTTCAACAATATTTAAAACTGTCATATGATTGAAAAATCCTATAGCATGGCATAACCAGGTCACACAATAGCGTAGGTGGTACAAGCTCGGAAACTGTTTTTGAGATGGAGACGCTCACTTACTTTAGAAAGGTATGGAAATGTCACAGGTATGGTAGAATTGTGTTAGTAGGGAACGATGTTTGCTATTCTTATATTTAAATATTTTAGAAATTAAAATAGCAAATAAAATTAACTATAACAATAAGAGGAAATAACAATCATATGAATATGAATAATCCCAAAAACGGAGGTTTTATAAATCCACATGAAAAAACAAAGAATCCTTTCTCAAAAAATTGGAAAAACCTTCCTATCTATTTGAAAAAAAACGAGAATTTTCTTTAAGGGTCATAACAAAATGACTTGATTATAGAAAGGATTTAATATTAAGGCACATCTCATTACTTTAAAAAAAAATTAAAGAACATTTGAATACGGTCCATCATCAGCTGTTCGACGAAGCTTTGTCCTAATGTTTGAACATGAGTGTTATACTTCATCAATTTGGCGAATCCATCTTATGATTTTTTTAATCAGTTGTTTACAGAATTTCGCTCTGCAGTCAAATATCCAGAGAACTCTTCAATCGGGCGACACTGGGGCTAATTTGATGGATTTAGGTTTTTTGGATGCGGGATATTTTGGCTTTCGCAGATTGCTTGTGCTTCACGTTCGGAGGTGCAGTAGAAATGTTATCAGAATTATATTGCTCATTTCCTGGGATGTGGGTTTTTAAGAGAGGGAAGTAGCTTTCATTATCGTCATCCAGCGGCGTTGGGATTTTACGGTTGTATCTATTGCTCTGTGTATTCTGGAGTTCTTGATTTCTTTTAGCAGACTATTCCTACCTTCATATACTTCTTACAGATCAATCAGATTGCCTAATCGAATACTTGTTGTTTAAAATACTATAGAGCAATCTTAGTCCTCTTTTGTCCATTATTTTAGCCAATTTCCTACGAGCTGTTCATCAGGCTGCCAGGATACGCTAGATGGTTGAAACTAGAATTTAAAAGCCTGATAAGTATTAATAGAGAAGGCAATTGTTATTGTTCTGCAGAATTTATGAATTCTTTAAAGAAGTTTAGAGGCACGCTAAACTATATAGTGTACACAATAAAAATCTATAAAAACAAAACTTTATCAAACTATTCAAGATTTTAAACTGTTATTCTTCAATGCTTTAATGATAAAATAATACTTAAGTCGCTACTGCCATACAAATTATCATAAGAGAAATAGAGAGACAAACTGATGTATGCGTTGTTAATGTTGGTCAATGCATCCTAGTGTCCTTTTGAAAACTTCGATAAATGAGTGACAAATGAGTATATTTTTTCAGCATTTCTACATCAAATATCGCATTACAATATGTTTTTTCACATCATGTTGTGTTCACTTCACAGAGTTAACTCTTATATTCTAAGTTACAAGCGACTTAACTTTGTACATAAAATTCAGTCATTTATTGATTTTCATGAATGTGTATCATCTTTGTTTAAAAAATTAAACATGTGCTCCTTCCGAATTCCATTTCTCCACCATTCATTTCAATGTGACAAATTTGATAATGAGAAGGGCTGTTGGATTTTTAACAAAATTTCAACCATTTGTTTCTGGTTGCTACACAGTTTGAAAGAAACATGTATTTTTTTTGCATTTCTAATGCACATAAAGGGAATGCTATATTTGGCAGAAATTAATGGGATATTACATGTAAACTTAAGCCAGATAACGCCTGAATCTAGTCAGTTGTAATAAAGATTTCAAATATTGTTGTAGGGGGCATGAAAAATTGCAGACAATTTCGATGTCTCCGCTTCCTTTGGCTTGGCACTAAACGAGTGGAAATTATACGCGCCTGTTAAAATTAATATTTTTTTTCTGTGTACAGAACTAATCTAAATATACGCATTGAAAGAGAGTGAATGTTGAATCCATTTTTATCAGTATGTTTTTAATAAGTTCTGTTGGAAACAACGGTGTAATGTTTTGCTTAGTGGCATATAATTTTGGCATTAGTATATAATTGTATGAAAAATGCAACATAACCAGGAAATCGAGATATTACTTTACGAAAACATCCTGGACTAGACCGGGAATTGATCCCAGCCAATGACTTTTATTTAAAATCTGCAGCAATATCTGCCAGAGGCTGGGCTGTAAATAGTGATTCCAACACGATGCGATTCATTTGCCGATAACTTCTTCCAGAAGCTGGTTTTCAAAGCTGTTGTGTTTAATTATTTTCATAAACTTGTCTAATAATGTATTTCCATAATCTAAGACGTAAGAGCGCAATATCAGAATATTTAAATAAAGTTCATCATTGAATTTCATTTGCATATGACAGTAAATAACGGGTGGGCACTAAAAATTTTGAATTTCTTTCTCAAGCTGCCAAAAAAACGACAAACATACTTGAAGTAGATCTTATTTATTGAAATGTTGGAAAACAATTAGTGAACCTTTGAAAACGGTCCTTTTCGGTGAAGCACCCATTTGATGTCAGAACAGCAGTGTTATGCGGCCTTCATGTCAACTTTGCGAATGTATCTCTTGATTCTAAAGGGTATCCCACATCAAATTGCATCACTGAAAAAAGTCTGTAGAAAATGAGTATTTGACTGATCCTTTTTATACTTTCAGGCAATAAAATATAAACCATGAGTAAGCATTTGATATGCCCACCCAATTCAATAACAACCTTACGCTCACAAGTCTGGCTGCAGCTTCTTCTGTACAAAACCCCGCTTTTTCTTCGTGTCGCTCCGGTTGACCTCTTTGGGATGCTTCCTTTGTGCCTACCATGGCCAGTATTTTTCGATGGGACTCATTCGGTGCGTGAGGGGCGTCACTGTCGTACATAAGCTTCGTACCACTCCAGGACAACATTTGAACAGTGGCACGAATCTAGATCCAACCAGGAGATCGTAGGGTCCTCGTAAAGGCCTTCCTTCAACGAAGGAAGCAAACGCTGCTGTAGACAATCCTTGAGGTAGATCTCCCCGTTTACAATTCCAGTAGTCACGAACATAGCACTCCTTTTGTCGCTTGAGCAGATCGCTTACCAAACAATGTATTTCTTGGCAAACTTTTAAATGTAGAAAAAGATGTTCGCTCATCACCATGAGGCCTCGAGAGTGGACAGTAATGTTTGTTAGAAGTTAAACATACGAAGAGAAAGTATTAATAGTTCCCTCAGTGTACGGCAGGTTGTGAAAATTGAATAGAAGTATAGAAAATTGAGCGAAGGGCTTGGATATAGCAGTACTCGAACTAATCACGCATTCCAAACTTTAAAGTTTCTACTTCTTTACTATCTCCGAAACATCAAACTTATGCTGAGCGTTTAAGAAGCTGCCGGAAGTCCGCCGGAAGTCTTATCAGACAATGAAGCTTCGTTAACATCTGGGTGTACAGTTGTCGGCCCTGTTACTTTCCCACCGTATTTTGCCATTCTTCACGATTTAGAGCCTTCTGCACTTAGCACGTATGCAATCTCTCCCGGCCCTTGGCTCTCTGAACGAAAGGCTAGACAGATTCAACTTATTGGCCACATCCCTGACCGAAGCATTGGGATTCCGCTTAAACGCTTTACTACACGCGTGTGATCCTGATCACTAAAAAAAAACATCCATTCTGACCGCATTTCTCCTTCCGTTCGATGCTCAGAGATTCGTAGTCACGTTTAATGGCAAGACTCTCTGTTGACTTCCCGATTCCGAGTTGTTTTCCAATGTCCCGATGAGAAAGTTGAGAATTTTCCAGGTGCTTGCGCAAAATCAATTCGCAACGTTGCTTTTCAGGTGATGTCATTTTTTCCAATTTCTTTCACTACCTTCACAGCTCAAAAAAGTAGTGTGAATTCCTGTTCAATATCATGCACATAAATGGAGCGTCACAAAACATCTACATTTAAATTATAACTCGTGTAAAGTTCTGGGACATTCCATACATTACCAATATTATTGTATGCAAAAGCTCATCTTTGTTAGAACTATTTCATGCAAGTTACTCCTTTGTGTGGAATGAAGTACAACTTCACATGCTCTGATATTTACATCACAATGAAGATTCAGATTTTTTTCTATGATTGGGGATCGTAGGATATGGTAAACTGTCGAAGCCGCAAAAAAAAATGTTTGAAATTTTTTACCGTACACTTTTCGAGGATTATGAGCAGTTCGTACACAGAAAAAAATAATTAATTTTAACAAGCGTATAAAATATCCCCTTGTTTAGATCCAAGCTAAAGGAGGCGTAAACAACGAAATTGTTTGCA
>JASCZW010013599.1:0-25129 GCA_034211315.2 Aedes japonicus | reverse complement strand
GGTAGTCAGCCACCGATGCACTAGCGGTAATCATTCATTATTTAGTTCATAGGCAGACCAGTGTCATGGCAGTGAAACAACTTTGAATCCATGAAGTCATCCGGCTCTGGAAGACCGGAACAAATTTCCTGAAACAATGATTAATGTATACAAATTTGCGACACGGAGTGAGATAATTTTGAACAGTTGAGTCGAGTATCTAGAACTCGATCTTTTCGAAATTGATCAGTCTGCAACAGCGATCGCCAGAAGAAAGAAGAGGAGAAAAAGCAATACGCTCAATCCCAGCGCAGCAGTCGTCACCACTCAGCTATAAAACTGCACACTGCTGTGCCGTGAGCAATCATTCTCTGCTCGACGTTCGAGCAGTAAAGTTCGGTTTCTCCGCTGCGCTTCGATCTATGTTTGGACCTCACCAGTGGTAATCCAACTTAGATATCGTTGTGTGGTTTTTCGTTTCTCGCGCTGTTCGGTTCCGGTAGTGTAGTGACACGTTTTCCTTTCGTCCGTTATTCGTGCCGCGATTTCGGACCCATCTTGTTCTCTCGACGCTTGGCCACCTGTTCGAGGTGGCAAGCTTCAACTCTGAGCTGCAGAAGTTGGCAGCAAACCCACTGACACCAACCACTGTTGCGATGGCACGCAACAAAAACTGGTGCCTCCACCTCAAGCCACCGTACTACACCAACTACTGCCTGCACCCAACAGGCAAGCGGCTCAAAGCGACCCCGAACTGACGATGCCAATCCTTCGTCAGTTGGATCACAATGCCAGACTACTGGCCAACAACAGTTTCGCCACGCTTCCGGTTCAATCGGTCACCGAGCAGACGGTGCCAAAAAAGTGAGAATTCCACTCTCTTCACCACCACGAAGGAAATCGCCACGCTCAGGAACGAACTTGCGGCGGCGCAAATCCATCCGTTGTTCAAGCTAGTGCAGCATGGGCATCAAGATCGTCTGCTCCACCGAAGCAGATTTTTCATCAACCAGACGATTCCTAGAATCGAAACAGCTCGAGTATTACACCCATGACACCCCGGAAGCAAGCCAATGAAGGTGGTTATTCGTGGACTACCGGAACAACCACCGGAGGATATCATGGCGGAACTCAAACGGCTTAAGCTCAAGCCGATTAAGGTGTTCCCCATGAGGCGGCCGAGGAACGAAACCATCGGGATCTACTGTATCTGGCCCACCTGGAGAAGGGCTCGATCAGCATGAATGAGCTCTCCAAAGTGCGAGCGCTTCTCAACATAATTGTTGAATGGGGCCGTACCACCCCAAGAAGCGTGACGTCACGCAATGTGCCAACTGCCTTTCATTCGGCCATGGCACCGAGGAACTGCCGCATGAAACCGCGCTGTGGAAAATGTGCAGGAACACATGAAACGGCGAAATGCGACCAAATGGAGGAAACTGCCGAGCCCAAATGTGCCAACTGCGGGTCAAACCACGATGGCCAAAACCGTGCCTGTCCCAGCGTGCGGGTACTTGAAATCCGGAGAAAAGCGTCCACCAGAAGCATCGCAACGGGCGAAACCGTCATCAACCTCCTCCGAATACGATCGAGAACTTCCCGCCGCTCAGGTACCAAGTGCCGAATCTGCCACCAGTTCCATTGAACTATCGCCAACCAATGCGCCCGCCAGCATCCGTTCAGCAACGATTCGTGACAGCCGCCGCCGCCCCCATGCCGGCTCCTCCTCCAGGCTGGGGCAATCCAAATCCAAGTTGCAGTACCTCCACGCAACCACCGGCCGATGGACAGCTCTACGACTCGGAGCAAATGGTCGAGTTCGTCCAAGAGCTTTACCGCCAACTACGTTCCTGCCGCCTCGAAGGAGGAACAGCTCAAAGCCGCCACATCCGTGACGATGAAGTTTCTTTACAAACATGGACCGTGAACGCACCATCAGCATCTTAAACTGGAATGCTTCGTTCCATCCGGAACAAAACCATCGAGCTCGGTGACTTCCTTAACAGGAAGGCCATCGACATCGCCATCGTCACCGAGACACATCTCGGGCCGGACCTGAATATTTTTATCCCAGACTATCGGATTGTGCAGACTTGATCGTAGCGGCTCGATGGAGGAGGAGTTGCGATCGCCCTGCGCCACAACATCAACTGTCATCTACTTCCGAGCTTCCAGCTGCAGTCCATCTGAAGCTATCGAGTCAAGGTCGAAACTGCTGTCGGCCCAATCACCATCATCGCAGCTCTATTGTCCCAAGCAAGCCAGCCTGCCAATGGAACAACAACAATGCTACTGAACACGACATCCGCAAGCTAACTCGGAGGCAGGGACAGTTCATCATCGCCGGCGACCTAAATGCAGAACACGAAACCTGGGGGAACACTCGACGCAACCGGCGAATAGTACTGCAGGAAGACCTGGAAGAGGGACATTACACCGTCCTGGGCCCGGATACCCCACCCGGTTGAGCAGATCCGGGTCCATTCAACAATCGACATCTTCCTCACCAACATGGGGAACAACATCGGCCAGCCGATCGCATACCAGGAGCTCAGCTCGGACCACTATCCGGTGGTGGCCGAAGTTGGCTCCTCGGTCAACCGGCATCGTATCACCAGACGGAACTACCATCGCGCCAGTTGGGAGAGGTTCCGACAACAAGTTGACGACAACATCGATTTCGACATGCGCCTTGATTCGGTTGATGACATCGAACGGCAGCTGCAGAGCATCGAGCAAGCGATCTCCCAGGCCCGGGAGCAACATGTACCGGTGATAGATCAGGTGAGCAACTCTGTACCCATTGATAGACCCACTAAAGAACTTATTCAATTGCGCAACGCCATTCGAAGGCAATACCAGCGAACTGGTTTGCCTACTTTAAAAGTCATTGCAATCGAATGACCAAAATTATTAAGGCCAGAATGGTGGACCTCAGAAATAACAATTTTTCCGACAAGATCCGCTCTCTCCCAGATTGTGCAAAGCCGTTCTGGAAGTTGACAAAAATCTTAAAAACTAAGCCAAGACCGATTCCACCGTTGATCCCACTTGACAGCAATCGCTCCACGGATCGCTTTATTACTCCTGCAGAGAGGGCTGTTGAGATAGGTCAACACTTCGTCAGCTCCCACAATCTTGGACTAAACATCGTCAGTCCACACGAAGCTGCCATTAGCGAGGTTGTAAACAACATCCATCTAAGTCCCAATGACTTCTCGGAAGAGTTGGAAATCTCAGCTGACGAATTGTTGACCTATATCAAACCGTCTAAGAACATGAAGGCCCCAGGTTTCGATAACATCTTGAACTTGGAGCTCAAGCAATTGAGCCCCCAGTTCTATAACCATCTGGCGATGGTTTTCAACCAATGCCTGCGACTTAGCTACTTCCCCTCGTGTTGGAAGTCAGCCAAAGTCATACCCATCCGGAAACCTGGGAAAGATCCTTCGTGTTCCAAAAGCTATAGACCAATCAGCCTTCTTTCAGGAGTATCCAAGCTGTTTGAGAAAGCGATCCACCGTCGGCTTCTTTCATCTGCCGACGAGCTGAACATCTTGCTCGACGAACAATTTGGCTTCCGACGTGGTCGGTCGACAATTCACCAACTTAACCGAGTCATTAACATCCTCAGACGGAACAAGTCTGTTTCGAAAACATCTGCCATGGCCCTTCTCGACATCGAGAAGGCCTTTGATAACGTGTGGCACGATGGCTTGGTGTACAAGCTGCATCGATACAATCTTCCCATCTTTCTGGTGAAGATAATTAAAAATTATCTGTCGGACAGGACATTCCGTGTTTCGCTGCAGGGTGCAGTTTCTGATGCACAGGAGATTTCCGCCGGTGTTCCGCAGGGAAGTATATTAGGTCCACTTCTGTTCAACCTATTCACTTCGGACATACCCCCGCTCCCTGAAAATGGATCTCTGTCGTTGTTCGCCGATGATACCGCAGTCGTCCACAATGGTAGAGTAATAAGAGCGCTTACAGCGAAACTGCAGCGAAGCCTGAATGTTCTGTCTGAATACTTCACCGAATGGAAGATCTGTATCAATGCGGCGAAGACCCAGGTCATCCTATTTCCACATTCTAATTCTCCCAGACTTGTCCCGCCTGAGGGTTGTAAAATAAGCCTGAACAACACAACGGTGGAATGGACCAAATCAGCTGTCTATCTTGGCGTTACCATAGACAGCAAGCTTATTTTCAGGGAGCAGGTTGACAAAACGGTCACAAAGTGTAACGTTCTGTTGAAGCTACTGTACCCATTGATCAACAGAAGGTCTACATTATCCCTGAAAAACAAGCTTGCTGTCTACAAGCAAATCATACTTCCAGTCATCGAGTACGGCATGCCAATCTGGGAAAGCTGCGCAAAAACACATCACCTGAAGCTTCAGCGTATTCAAAATAAGTTCCTCAGGCTGATCCTGAACACCCCTCCAAGGACAAGAACTTCTGAGCTCCACCGTCTGGCCGAGATAAAAATGCTCGACGATCGCTTTAGTGAGTCTATCAATCGGTACAGGGCACGCTGCCTGACATCGGATCACCAGATCATTCGGAATCTGGTTCCCCACCCCTAGGTTTTTCCAATTGTAGTTTTAGTTGTAGATTAGGTAGGTTATCAAATTTTAAAGCTAACAATGCCCCAAGGGCTGTACGGAAAATTCATGTAAAACACATAACACTTTAAACACACCAAACACATAAAATTAAACAAAGCTGAAGAGCCCTATATGCTGAACACTTAAAATGTAAAAATTAGTATGTAAGACAAACAAATGGAAATATAAAACATGTTAAGTAAAAAGCCGTGAGCAATCATTCCAACCCAAGCCGTTTAGGAGGCAACACCACCCGAAAACGAGCAGCCCGAAGAAAGCCAGCATCACCATCAGCAGCAGTTAACTCGTCGGCATCGAGACCGAAGCGAGCATCGCGCAGTAGTCGCCGGTCGGCGTGCGACCATCGTAGCAGCAGTCATCAGTGAGAAGCGCTGGCGCAGTGGTAGCAAAAGCTACGAAGAAAAAAAAGAGTGTAAAAGAGAAAGAATAATGAAGAAGTAAAGTGTAACCGCCTCCGTGTTTTGCTCCAACGCTCGCTCCCATTCCGCTTTCCACAAAATCGGTTCTTTTCAGAGCCATCAAAAAGAGTTTAGAATTTTCTACGCAAAGAGTTGATCCCGGCCGCTCACGGCCACCATCATTGACCAGCCTTGCGAGGCATTCCAGGAGGGAGCACAATGCTTCACAGGCAGCCTGTCAACCGACCTGCCTCCACCGAGAAGACAACCACCGGCGTTGTCCCACCACGGTCCAATCCCAATGGGGGAGCGGGCAACCACATACCAAACGATAATGATACAGTCCACTCGTATCCAACAGAAATACACTAAATTTATTCACAATCTTGATCTCAAAATACAAGTATTACATAAAGTACACATGTACACTAGCGTCAAGTAGCGGATGAGAGCTCTGAACTAACGTAAATAACATCCTAAAGTCTTCTCTCAACCATACATCTATGTCGAAGACGCCAACTTGCTATTAACAAGGATCTCGAGATTCATATTTTAAAGAAAATTTACATGCACACTAGCGCCGCGTAGTGATATAATTCTGAATTTTTCAAGCATTCTGAAGGCTTTGATATACTGAACAACTTTGCTGGAGGAAGTAACTTCCTATATACGAAGAATCACTAGATATTATCTGATGAAACAACAAGGGTAAATGCCCATATATCATTTGAAACTACCATCCCGCGCATTTTGGGGGGTTTACCGTACTTTGATGTTTTTTGACCAAATATGCTGTAGCATATTACAAAATATGCTGTATTTCCACTGTACCCATGCCCATTTGCTCAATTTTTAAGCATGTGTTCTATTTCCAACCTACCGTACACTGACGGAACTTTCAACACTTTCTCTTAAGGAGTGTATCGAAAAGTAGTTATAAACTTCCAAATAGTAAAATAGGCATGAAAACATGGTTAAAATTAACATACTATTTCAGTTTATTATAGCTTAACATGTTTACAAAAGATCCAAACGGAAAAACTAGTCATCATGTTCATTTCTGTAGAATGCCCGTACCTTTGATTTGACACCTGCCATCAAATTCTGCACAGTGACCTTTGTGCACTTCCTGATGCCGCTGCCCAATTTTTCTTAAAATCGGTCATGTTTTGGGACACCGTACCATCCTTCTTAAATATACGCTTGACTACTGCCCAATAGCGTTCGATCGGTCGCAACTGGGGACAGTTTGGTGGGTTGATGTCTTTTTCTACGAACTTGATGTTATTCTCCGTCAGCCACTGTAGAGTGGATTTGGCGTAATGTGCCGATGCCAAATCTGGCCAGAAGAGAGGAGGGGACTGGTGCTTTCTATACAATGGTAGCAACCTGTTCTTCAAACATTCCTTTTGATAAATCTCAGCATTTATAGTTCCTTTTGTATAGAAAATTGAAGAACGCAAGCCACATGTGCAAATAGTTTGCCAAATGAGCACCTTCTGACCGAATTTCTCCATCGCAACAGTCGTATCTGCGGTTGGCACACGTTCCCCAACAGATTTAGTATAAAACTGCGGCCCCGGTAGCGTTCTTGAATCTTCTTTAACGTATGTTTCTGTCATCCATCAAAAATGCACTGGTCGACATTGTCCAAAATGCAGCTGTACAGCTTTCGAGCCCTGGTTTTGGCACGAGACTTCTTGTTCCGGAGTTTGTTTGGGCACTTTCTGCTTTTTGTACGTCTTCAAGTCATTCCTGCGCTTGATTCGTTGAATCATTCCGATGCTGGTCCTGAACTTCTTGGCTAGATCGCGAGTAGAGGCAGATTTGTTCCGTTGAATATAATCCACAACTTTTTGGTCCAAATCGAGGTTGCTGGAGCCGGGTTTCCGGCCACTTCTTGGTAAATCCTTGAGGGAGCACCTTACCAAACTTTTCGATGATGCGTTTTACACTTGCCGGGTGAACATTTACTCTTTTCGCAATCTGGTTGTGAGTAACACCTTTTCGGTGCACCAAGTGTGCAGGAATTTTCTTTTTAGTCTCAAATTCAATTCGCGACATTTTGAATACAACTTTATCAACGGAAATGAATGAACCGAATAATCATTTTTGACATGTAAACAAAGCAAATGGCGCTTACACGCTAAAAATATATACAGTAGTTTATGCGTAATAACGCATCGAATGTTTATAACTACTTTTCGATACACTCCTTACTTAATATCTTACATTCTAGCAAAAAACATTACTGTCCACTTTTGGTGCCTCATGGAGATGAGCGAACATCTCCTTCTACATAATAATCGTTGCTCCACGCACAGAGAATACCAAACATAACAATTAAAGTATGAAATAAAAATAAAAATCAAAACAAAAATAACGATAGAAATAAAAATTTCAAAAATGTTATAATCAATATATAAATATAAATATAATAAATAATATAAATTATAATATAAATACATATAAAAATAGAAATAACCATTCAAAAAAAAAATTTATTCATGTAAATAAACACATATTAAAATAAGAATAGAAATAAATATTAAAATATTAATAAAAATGAAAATAAAAACAAAATTAAAAATAAACTAAAATATAATAGTAAAAATAAAAATAATATCAAATCTGAAATATTTTTTTTAATAATATAGAGATTTAAATAACTATAGAAATAAATAAAGCTAAACAAACAACACATAAATTTATTTATTTATTTGTCGTCAATCAGTAGTAGACCGTTTTGTTACAATGATATTTACAATTTTATGTTACACTTCTTAAATATAATAGTATGTCTTAAAAACTAACATATCAGTTTTATATTTTTAATGTTTAGGTTATCTAATTGCATTGAAGTATTGCTTCAATTTTGTTTTAGTCATAGTGAAGTCAACATTTTCTCCGTGCTTATTGTACGTTGCCATCATTCTGATTAAGAGGCCCAAATTTGGCGTAATTTGTGCGATGATGGCTTGTAGTAAATATATTTCTATTTCGTAATTGCCGGGACGGAACGTAAACTTAAGTTTTGCTAAAAGTTCTATTGAGTCAACGCGTTGCGCAACAATATCATTTACGAATGAAACTAATGCAAATTCACGGCGCTCTTTTAATGATCGGATGCTGATTAGCATACAGCGTGCTTCATAAGATGGAAGAGGTAACCTTGTCCAACCTAATTTACTGAAGGCAAATAGTAAAACTGCTTCTGTACCGATTCTATTCGTTCTTCTTGTATGACTGAAAAGGGTGACCAAACTACGCTACAATATTCAGTATTGACCTCACATATGCAATGTACAATGTTTTATTGTGTACGGGTCATGAAAATTGTAACAAAACGTTTTATAAATCCAAGCATATTATTTGCTCTGTTGATGATAGTATTGTAATGTTCAATGAATGTAAGTTTGGAATCCAAGATAACTCCTAAGTCCCTCACTTTCTACACTTTTCAACTGGCTGATTCCCTAAATTAATAGTTACGTCTAGAGTGCTTCGTTTCCTACTAAAAGTAATCGAATTCACATTTTTTACGTTTAGCTGTAAAAGACTTTTGTTACACTCAGACATAGAAAACGTTTATTTCTTGCTGGAATGTAATAATATCTTCTTTATTTCTTATTTCTAAAAATAGTTTCATGTCATCAGCATAAACAAGAAATTTAATGTTTTTAAGAATGAAGGAAACGTCATTTACAAACAAAATAAATAAGAGGGGGCCTAAATGAGAGCCTTGGGGGACTCCAGAGGTGACTTGAATAGGGTTTGATTTCTTCCCTTTAAATCTTACTATTTGTTGACGGTTAGTAAGGTAGGATTCGATCCATTTGAGAATTTCCGGCTCAATCCCAATTTTTGCAATTTAAAAAGAAGCATGGGTATGTCAATGCGATCAAAAGCTTTGCTGAAGTCTGTATAAAGAGCTTCTACATGGTAACCATTGTCCATTGCTATCAGAGAGTAGTTAACGAATTCCAATAAATTTAGTGCTAGTTGATCGTCCTTTGAAAAATCCATGTTGCTTGTAGTGATTCTGTTTTGATTTGAGTGAACAATTTTTCATTAATAATTGCTTCAAAAAGTTTAGGAATGCAAGATAAATGGCAATTCCACGATAGTTACGTATGTCAGATTTTTTCCCACTTTGAAAATAGGTACTAGGTAGGAACTTTTCCACAGTTTGGGAAAGATCCCAGATTTCAATGACATATTAAATAGCCAAAATAAAGGTGATGTAAGTTCCAATGCTAAGTTTTTCATAAATACTGGTGGTATTCCATCAGGCCAGAACCTTTGGAAACGTCTAAATTATTCAAACCTTGAAATATGTCTTGAAATTCGACCTGACTAACCCAATGTCCCTTGAAAATCCTGGAAGAAATCGAAATATTCGTAATCGCGATCTTCTTCAGCAAATGTGGTATATATTTCTTGAAAGAATGTTGCAAATAGATTGCACATTTCTTCTGCGTTATTACCAACATTTGAGTTAAGATGCATTCTAGATGGAAGTTGTCAGATTTCAATTTAGTTTTAACATAATTGAAAAATTTTTGGGCAAGACTTAATTTCAAGTTCAGTTTTTGCATTGTGCTCATCATATGCATTTTTTATGGTTAGATTCAGTTCATCACAAATACTTCAAGTAGTTTGCCAGGTTATTGCTGTTACCATCTCTTTGTATATTTTGTGTGCTTTTTGCTTCTGATTCTTCAAATTTTTTATTTGTTTATTATACCAAACTGGTTGGTTTGACTTACCTTGTCGTCTTATTTTTTGAGTGGTACTTCTTCAAATATTATTTCAAACAATAATTTGTAAAAACTTCAACAGAAGTCTCAATATTTCCTTCTGTTCTTAAAAATGATTTGCCAATCAATTCTGATAATTTTATTTCGTATGATATCATAATTTGCTAAATGATATTGGAAGACCTCTTCATATCCGAAGTCGTCGGGTCTTTCGTATTCGTGGATAAATAAAGAAAACTCAATTGCTGTGTGAAAAGCTTCATTTTTCCATAATGGAAAAAGTGATTTTGCTACACAGAAATCTTCCTCAATATTTGTTAATAAAAAATCTAAATAGCAATTTTGCTGGTTTTTACATGATTAACTTGGTTGAGCCCTAAACCTGCAGTTTTGTCGAAAATAAACTGTAATGTTTCATTTTCTCCGACGACTGGTAGAAGGATGCACTCATTTTCGGTATCTAAATGAATTCAGCACTACGTTGATTAAAATCTCCATATATGTGAACTTTCACTTCTGGGGAAGCTCAGACATAATTGCGTCTGCAATGTGGAAAAAATGTTCATATACTTCTTAACGAGCGTTGTTTGGAGGAAAATACACTGAGGCAACATACATGTGTTTCACTTGCCATGTGTACTTTCACCCATACATGTTCAAACTCCATAACTTTTGATGTTTCGATAATTTCTGAATTAAAATTGGTAGAAATAGCTATTAAAACAACACCACCTGACTTTTTCAGAAATTTCCAAATTGCGATCATTTCTAAAAAACATTATAAGAATTTCCGAAGACTTCTTCACTCCTAACGCTTTGATCCCAACTGGTTTCAGTTGCCATTATTATTGGGAATGAGCAACCCAAAATTTTATTATGAATTTTTGAATTTTAACCGCACTTTCTCATACGGTTAAAATTTTGGTAATAAACTATAATTTCGGTACTTAATTGTGTTTTAGGTGGAAGCATTTGCTCATTCGAGTTAGTCGATAAATTAAAATTATTAAAATTATTAAAATTAATTACCCCTCTCTGATCTAGAGATGTCGTCAATCCTCGTTATCGCCATGCTCTTCAAAATCATTATCCTCCTCTATGGTTTCGTCACTACCGATGAAAACTTCGAATGCCCATGCGAGTATGTACATGACTCACATGGTGCAGCTGAAAACTCCCGGAGCCATCCAGTTGGGTGAATGTAGAGCTATGCGTGAAGATTCATCAATTGCCGGGTAAGGCGTGGGATTTCGCCTCGTTGAAATTGTATCGGTTGATAGATGGGTGGCGGCCTGGAAAAACGATGCTTTGCTGCCGCAAGTAGGTCTCGATCATGTGGTAGTAGATTATGTGGATTGCCGATGGTGTTGAGATTTTTGTTGTTGTTGTTGCATTTATTGTTGAAAACAGGTGAGTGTGTACGGTTGCTATGGTTGTTGTTGTTGTTGTTGTTGTTGTTAATGAAGTCGACGTTTCTTGCTAATTTACTAGATACTGTTTCTTCTTCTTTTAGCTTTTCAGCCAATTTCTGCTGATTCAAACGACGTAATTTTCGAGCATCATATTCACTCCAATCCGCTTTCCATACCTTCCTCATTCCCAAAAGTCGCCAACCTGAGCTCGTCGGTGTCGTGTTTGTTGTTATGATTCAACTCTATCGCCAGGCTGAGATTTGAATCGAGTGACGAGAGTTAAATGTGCGTTGGCGTGTGCTTCCCCATGCCTTGGTATTGCGTTTATGTTCGCAGTCAGTGCTTTTAGCTCGTCCAAGATATCGAGCTCTCAGCATAGAGTTGCTTTGCATATTTAAACTGGCTGCGGTTTCTATGCTCAGCTGATTGAGCTGACTTATCTTCATTGCTAATATTTAGCAGCTCCTTTTTAGATCACCTGCTAGATTATGCATTGTTGACGTCATTGCTGTGTCAACTAAAGAGGTTAAATGATTTTTCAGCATAGTAGTACTTCCAGTCAAACTACTGTTTCTGTTAATGGAAGACAGTTCATTTTTTATGCTAGTAAGAATGACTTCCATACTCTCAATAGCTTCCGAGACTATATTTGGTTTTTCCTGTTGGAGAGCAAGTCGATGCATAACCTCCGTGTTTTCGCTAATTTGCTTAGCCAGGAGCTTTTGTTGTTGAGTGAGAACGTTGAACCTCAAAAGTTGCGGTTACCAGAGTTTGGCATGAACCACAACATGGTAGCACAAATAACGACGGATCAATAGCTTTTCTGTCTTTTTTGGGTTCCGAAGTGAGCCTCGGGGAACCGTCACACCCACACAGGCGGCGTGAAACTTGCGTGTGCATCAATACACGTCCACATTACGGAATCGACAGACGAGTCCAATAAGCACACTTCACAATTAATCTGACTCATGTTTGAATAAACGGCACCGGCAAAAAGCACTCAAGAATAAAATGAAAAGTAAGCACAAATTAATAAAACAAAACGCGTGATCGTGAGCGATTTAAAATTGCGTCCAAACTGATTGACGATCAATAAGCTAATAATAATAGTTATGAAAACGAATAATAATACAAATTGAAATGGATATAAAAATTCAAATTGAAATTAAAATAGAAACAAATATTCTAAAATAAAAAGAAAAAAAATGAAGAAATAACAATACAAATAAAAATACATAAATGAATAGAATAAAATACAAAAATTGTTATAGATATGAAAATAAAAAGAAAAATTTAAATTAATTAAAATAAAATAACAATAAAAAATAAAATTACTTTCAAAAATCTAAATCAAAATAAATAGAAAATATAAATAAAATAATTAAAGTTATTAATTCAATAAAACAAAAGCTTTTAAAGCATCTAAGCTGAGGCAATTATTTAAGTGGTTATCAAAATTTCAGTTTTTGATGCCAATTTATGAAAAAAAAAAAAAAAATCGCCGGAGGTAAACATACAATTTTTTGTGGTTTTGGGATGCAAGCTAACGGAAACTGGCATTGAGCTCTTGGTCTAAAAATTTCTGTTGACCAGTATTACCATTAGATATTCCATTTATACCAGAAATCATCAAACCGAGCTCTTGGATCACTCGAGTTTCTATTTTTGACAAAGCATCTAGAAAGTTTTTGGAAACAAGTCATGATAAATGTAAATTTCTATTTAAACTTCATCTATAATAATTGGAATTATCTACTGTTTTAAGCCTTTACAGGACTACATATTAGGGTGTGAAAATTTCGGACATTTTTAGGGCACAATACTTCTTTTCAGTAAGAACCAGTAGTTGTCAGATATATTTTGTTTCGTTAATGTATTTGAATCTCTTACATTTAAATTCATATTATCGGGATATGCGAGGGACCATCAGGGCACCCGATTGATGTGAATTAGATGAGAAGAGATTTTATACATCAAATGTGTGTTTTAGTCTACAGCATCGTCTGTTAATTCTCTGTGCAATTACAGCTGCTCAATCATAAATGATTGTGTGACAATATTCAGTGAAGTTACTCGAGTTGACAGTCCTTAATATTTGTTTCATATAAGTTAATCAAAAGTATAACAAAACTGCAAAGCAATTAACAAAATACAAACGAAACTGCAAAACTCATGTCATGTAATAAAAAACATCCCTAAAAATAATAAAAACGATCCATGCCATGTTACTTCGAACTCGCCCCAAATCGTTGTGCCCCGACTTTTTTTTCCTACTGTCCAAAAGTCAAAATTCAAATCGTTAGCACGCCATCAACCATCATCCGAACCCTTTCGGTGGCTCAATGCTGTTTGACTTAAATTTATGTGACACGTTTGATGATCTTTTCCAACTGCCATTATACTCGATAGACTCCCGAGTTTCGATGCTTTGTTACCTCCACACAAAGCCGAGAAAGCGCATGCGTCTGAAATGACGACGACGACGACGACGACGACGAGACGCGAGACGTCAACGGCGGTGTAGCAGCTGATGCTTATCCTTTTCCTCCATTAGGAAGGATTATGTGCCTGTCGCCATATTTCGGCTCGGGGATACCTTCGCAGAAGAAGAAAAAACGAGCGGAAACTCGCAATAAATTCCAATCAATGAAAATGGAAAACAGCCGAACGAACGCAGCGACGACGGCGGCAGGCGGCGGCGGCGGTGGAAAACAAAGTTCAATCCCAAAGTCCGTGGCAAAGACTGACGACGGTAGGTTATAAGAGCTTAAAAACAATGGAACATAAATTTTGATTCGAGGAGCGAAAGCGGAAATCCTTTCCCGTCTCGGGGATGATAATTTCATGGGTTTTGGAAAAAGTTTTCGTTGTGCCTTCGGATGGTGACGCCCTATTGTAAGCATGATTATGCAAATGTGGTTCGTTATTTTGTGAAAATGCTGACGGGAGAAATGCGCGCTGATAGATTCGATCTGTTAGCGGGATTTGCGATGGAATGTTAATGAGATATGAAGTTCTCCATTAGGAAATAACTCATCGTGAATATCGCTTGAATTAAGGAAGGATTCAACCACGAAAAACGGAGGCTAGAAATGAGACAGTAATCGTTTCCGACACGCGACGTGGTTCTGATCCGTTGATAAAAGGTAAAGTGTTGGTTTTAATGACAGAGCCGAATGACTTCATAATGGCCCAGCGGGCAATCAAATTTGGAATTGACATGCCAATGGGGAAGTGTAAAAAGCACATCATGAACCGGATTAGATGTCGTGTTACGTCGGAGACTGATTAGTCGGCGTACCTCGCATTAGTTATCGATTAGATTCGATCAAAAGCGGGGACATTTTTAGTATGTCAGGAGAAATGATGACTCGCCAGTTTGCAGGGTAAAGGCTAACTAAAAGTTAATTGGTACTCACAAAAAGACCGTGAATCAATAAGTTTAAAATGTCCATTAATGGTTGCTCAACAGTATTTTTACTTAAATTTAAAAGTTACAGCATTGTATGGTTACATTTCTCCAGTTAGAACGAAATCTCAAACCTTCCTCTTGATGGAGCCCATCAGCGTCCGCACAGTGGAAACGGACCCAAGATCAGTGCATTTCTTACATTTTACCCGCAGTTGCTGGATGTCTTTGACTGCCCCATCGCTTCGTCGAAGTCGCTGTTTTGAAATTGCTCAGTATTTTTCGATTGGTCGAAAGTCCGGGAAATTTGGAGGATTCATTAGCTTGGGGACAAAATCGAGCTTGTTGGCAGCATACCACTCCAGAACCACCTTGGAGTAGTTCAGGCTGGCCAAATCGGGCTAAAAGATGACTTTGCCCCTATACTTGCGGATGAACGGCAATACACGCTGTTTCAGGCATTCTTCGATGTAAACTTGGGAAGTCATCGTCGAGGATGTGACGAATGGTTCCGTTTTTAGGTCAGAACTGCAAACCGCTTGCCATATCATGACCTTGAATCTTCCCGCCACATCACCAGGTCCAGTCGCGATGTAAAACTTTTGACCGGGAAGCTCCTTAAAATCGAGTATAACGTGTTTCGTCATCGATCAAAGTAGCGCCCTTTTGTTTCGTCATCGTAATTCTGCCGTTTACTGGCTTTGTACGACTTGTATCCTTCCCTGGCAAGGATATTCCGCCCCGTTTGAAAGTTGGCGTTGTGCCTTCTGGCCACATCTAGGATCGAAAGACCAGGGTTGGTTTTAACGCACATCAAACCCTTGAAGGTCCGCTGACCGCACTCGGTGTTTCCATGTAGGTTTTGAGCATTCGACAAACTGTTGTTATCGGCACCTTCCTCACTTTAACCAGCTTGTAACCGGACCACTCCGAATTTTCCAGGTGGTTGTGCACAATATTTTTTCATTTTTGAGTTCCATTTGACGTTATTTCTGAACGCAATCGACTACTTTGATCAAACTTACACCAGTTGTTCTCTATGGATGTGTAAACAAACCGCTGTCAAAGTTTGCGAGCAAGCGGCACGCGAGGGGCGTACCAATGTGCTTTTAGTCAGCTTTTACGTTCTGTAGTCGAAAGTAGACCAGCGTACGTCACCCAAGTAGCGCCGAAAACATAAACATGAGAGTTATAATTTTCATGTGTCATACTGTAGATCTGAAACAGCGAGATTTGACATCTAAACTCATGAAGGTGATTGTTTGATACAACAAAAATCTAGATTTATTAATACGGCTGTCTGATTGAATTGACATTTATGTGTTTGATATTTTTCAGCCGTGACATTAGACTGTGCTGATGTTTAAAAAATACGTATTTACGAACGTTCATACTCAATTATGATTGAAAATGTTCCAAAACCATCCCTTATTATGTATTAATCGTTTAGCTTGATGGCTATCGACTTGAAGTTTCGTTATGGGTTTTTCATTTTTCAGCTAAGAAAAGTAGCTGTTTTAAGTTTAGCTGAAAAACAGGGGTACCTTGACTATGTGGCATTTTTTATGAAGGTTTTGAAATAACCTGTGCTAATTTGAGTTAATAATAAGAAAGTTATTCAATTTTGAAGTGTTTCTTATTTTTGTAGAATGATTTCACACTTTTCAAAATGGCACCACTGTCTGAAAGTTAATGGTGGCATCCGGTTAATGCAACGTCATGGATGGAGGCACACCTAGCTAATGAATTTAATAAAACTTGGCAGTGTAATATTTTTGTAATTTTCATCATATAGATGCATAACATTGTCAAAACCATCCAGCTTTAAAAAGTTTTATCGCGTTTTTATGTGAGCCACTAGATTAATTTGGTTTTATTGTGGCACCTACTGTGGCCTGTTTTCATCGTATCCAATAGGTTTTGTAAAGGTTCTCAATCGGTCATTACATCTTTCACTAGAACATTTTCAAAATCTTTATGGTCTTATAAAGGTTTTATTAATTTGTTTTTACAACCGTCTATAGAGTAGTACTGGCTGGAATAAAACTAAAAGCTTTACTTGGGTATTGAGAAGGGCAAAGACTACCTCGTGGTGGTCTAATTAATACGGAATTGACTTAGTAGGTGGCGCTAGCTGGCATGCAAGATGTTTGTTTTAATTGGTTCCAACATGGAATATATCGAGAAAGTATCTGTCTTGAATAAAGTTGTTCAGTAGATCAAGATCTTCCGGTTGGTGGACTTAAGTCTGGATTTGGCTCACTACGCGGCCCTATTGTACAAATGGATATCTTGTACAAGCTGTACCTCGAGATCCTGTCCATCTAGGAGGCAATCTTGTTGTGGCCACCTGAAGGCCGTTAGTTGATGCCTGTCCCCATTTTGAAATCCAAGATGGTGGCTTCCGGTTTTAGAAAAACTGGGAATTTCTGTCAAATACAGAGATAAATGAATATTTTCGGGTCGGGAACAACGTGTAAAGGAGGAAAACAGATGTCTGAGGCCATTTTGGAATCCAAAACGGTGGTTTCTGTTGCGGAAAAAGTGAGAGGTTCTGTCAAATACCCTGCAATAGAATATGTTTGGATCAGAAACGGCGTATAATGGCTGGAAAATTATGTTTGCCTCGTGTCCTCTGATTTTGAAAAAAATGGGAAATGCTGTCAAGTTCTTTGAACATTTTCTAAAGACTTCACGACGGTGTGGAATTATTCTGAAGATCTTGTGTGTATCATCAATTCAAGTCACGTATCTCTGATATTTTTTTTTGCTACCAGGTTGGTCGGAAACTATTCCAAAGATCTTCAGCATATCAATGTTCTTAAGATCACAGCTCCGAGGACCTCTTCTGAAGTTCAATGAATCAATCAGAAAGGAAGTACCGTGAATTCTTTTGACGTTTCGTGAAATACTTTGAAGTGTTGTAAACTTCTCTGAAATTCTGAAGACTTTATTGAAGATTCGTGAAGTTCCACGAATTTCTCTGAAATTTGTTTGTTAATCATTTGTAAAGTTCAGTCAACTTCTCTTAAGAACCGTGAGTTTTGCTAAATATGCTAAATAAATAAAATTCATAAACCCCTCTGAAAATCCGTAAACTTCTCTGAAGTTTCGTGAACCCTTTTGATGTTTCGTGAACTTTTCTGAAGTCTCAAGAAGTTATCTGAAATTCCTTGAACTATAGCACCGTGAACTTCTTTAAGATTCCGTGAACTTCTTTGAAGTTCCATGGATCGCTCTGAAGTCTTGTGAACTTCTGTGCAGTTTCGAGGACTTTTATTAGGTTTCGTGTACTTCTCTGAATATCTGTGAACTTATCTGAAGTTCCGTGAATTTCTCGAAAATTGTCGCGTTAGATCTGAGGACTTCTCTGAAGCTCTGAAGTCTTTTCCAAATCTTCTAAGACTTATCCGAAGATCCCTGAACTGTTTTGATGTTCCTTGAATTTTTTTTATTATATCCGATGGCTTCTTTGACGTTTCTTGAACTTATTTGAATTTCTGAGGACTTTATTAAAGATCCGTAAATATCTCTGCAGTAACGTGACAGTTTCTGAAAATCCAAAGGATTTCTCTGAAATTAGGTGAACTTCTTTGAAATACTGGGAACTTTTCTGAAATTACGGGAATTTTTCTCGAGTTTTGGGAACTTCTCTATGATACCATGAACTTCTTTAAAGTTCCATGAACTTCTCTGAAGTTTCGATGACTTCTCTGTACTTTCGTGTTCTTCTCTTAATATTGTGCTGTACGCAACTATCATGATTTCCCATGCTGACGAATTCCTTAGAATCACTTCAACTTAGGTGACAAACGACGATTTCCAAACCTTCATGATAATATTTCAAAACCCTCCAAGTACAAACATGCATACTAGAAGAGTGCATAATTTATTTCCCATCATCCTATTCCAAACCATTTCCCACAGCACATGCATTCTATTTCTTTCAACACCACTCAACTCGAACCAACTTCGTCACCTCGAGGTTCTCGCGCGCGATTGACATTACACAGCAATTCTACTTTCTGTTCTAGTTCTCACATTAGCGAGTAACGACCAGGTAGCTGACGTGCCGCCATGTTTTCGAAGCCAACATTGGATCCGTCTTCGTATGGTTTGTTTACAAATTTCAGCTGAATTCAACAGCTGTCAGTGGGGCCCATGATTCTGGGCCCGCCACGATGTTAGCTCTTTTCAAGACAAAGGCAATAAGATAGGGGTGCCAGCTACCTGGTAACGACATACCCAGTGACCCACTGATCAACATTCTGTTCTGATTGACTTAAACTCACCACGCTCTCAAGCTGAATACTTTCTCTCACTCAATAGAATAGAACGACGTGACAGTTAATCCTTCCTTGTCTAATTAACTCAAACCGACGCCGACGAACCAATCAGAAGACTGTACGACGAATGGTTGTAAAAGTAACGCCTCCGACGCCTAGCTAGATAGTCATTCTGTATTTGTATTCTATTACCTTTAATTATCTATGTGTTGACTGAATGTAAAATGTTAATTTTATAAAAACTATAGACGATACTAATAAACGGCATTCTTTTTCTTGAACTCAACAAACAAGTTTGTTTTAATATACGTGAACTTCTTCGAAGTTATGTGAATTTGTCTAAGAATCTCTCATAAGTTCGGAGTTTTTTTTCGTAAGTTCTATGAAGTTTAGAGAATTTTGCTTTGTAATCTTGTCTTAAACTACGTGAACTTCTCTGTTATTTCGTGATAGTGCGTGCAGTTCATTGAACTTTTCTTATTAATCGTGGATTTATTTAAAAAATTGTATTATTTTTGAAATTCCTTAGACCTTTTTGAAAATCTGTGACCTTCTCTGTAGTTCCGTGAACATCATCGTGAACTTTTCTGATGTAACGAGAACTTATCTGAAATTCCACGAACTTCTCTATAGTACTATAAACTTCGCTCTAAAGCGCCGTGAACTTATCTGAAAATTCGGAGATTTCTCTATGGTTTCATGTACTTCTCTGAATATCAGTGAACTTATCTGAAGTTCCGTTATCTTTTCAAAAAAAATTTCTCGTAAGATCTAAGGACGTCTCTGTTATTTTGATTTTTTTTCTGAAGTTCCAAGGGCTTCTCTAAAACTCCGAAGACTTTTCTGAAAATCCGTGAACTTATTTGAGGTTTCCCGAATTTCTCTAAAGTTGATCTCTTTATCTTAAAGGGCGATACAGTCAAAATTTGGTCAATATCAACTTGACGTATTTCTTTCAATTTTGCATTTAAAAAACCTGAACACCCCTCATTTTGAAGGTGTGTGTATGTAGAATGTTGCTCCTGTTTTGATTTTGGAATTCACTCTTCAGTTGTCAAAATGCCGTCCAAGCAAGAAGAGCAGCGTATCAAAATTTTGCTCGCGCATCGCGGAAATCCGAGCTACTACGCACGCAAAGTTGGCAAAATCGCTAAAAGTTGCCAAATCAACCGTTACAAATGTAATTAAAGTGTTTGGGGAACGTTTGTCGACAGCCAGGAAGTCTGGATCGGGGAGAAATCGAAAACCGGAAGCCGCTGAGACGACAAAGAGAGTTGCCGGTAGTTTCAAGCGAAACCTAACCTATCTCTCCGAGGATGCCGCAAATAAGTTGGGTCTACAACCGTGCATCGAGCAAAAAACCCAGCCGGACTATCGACTTACAAGAAGGTAGTGACTCCAAATCGCGATGATAAACAAAATACGACGGCCAAAGCGCGATCCCGGAGGCTGTACACGACGATGCTGACGAAGTTTGACTGCGTGGTAATGGACGACGAAACCTACGTCAAAGCCGACTACAAGCAGCTTCCGGGACAGGAGTTTTATACGGCAAAGGAAGGAAAGGTAGCAGATATTTTCAAGCACACGAAACTGTCAAAGTTCGCAAAGAAATATCTGGTTTGGCAAGCCATCTGTACCTGTGGTTTGAAAAGCAGCATTTTCATAGCTTCCGGGACTGTCAACCAGAAATTTACGTGAAAGAGTGTTTGAATAAACGTCTGCTGCCTTTCCTGAAGAAACACGGTTGTTCCGTACTGTTTTGGCCGGATTTGGCATCTTGCCATTACGGTAAAAAGGCCATGGAGTGCTACGCCGCCAACAACGTGCAGGTGGTTCCCAAGGACAAGAACCCTCCCAACACGCCAGAGCTCCGCCCAATTGAGAAATATTGGGCTATTGTCAAGCGGAACCTAAAGAAGACCAAAAAAACTGCTAAGAACGAGCAGCAGTTCAAGGCAAACTGGCTTTCTGCGGCGAAGAAGGTGGACAAGGTGGCTGTACAAAATCTGATGGCAGGGGTCAAGCGTAAGGCCCGGCAATTCGTGTTGGAAAAGCGGAAGCCTAACTGAATATTTTTCCTGAATTTTATACTAATTGAACTTGAAAAAGAAATTTAATTTGATTTTTTAAATAAACGATTTCACCGATTTACACGCGTTTTCCCTTGACCAAATTTTGACCGTATCACCCTTTATCCGCTGACTTCTCTGATGTACTGTGAATTAATCTGAAGTTCCGAGAATTTCTATGAAACTTCTCTGACATTCTGGGAACTTCTCTATACTATCGTGAACTTTATCAATGTTCCGTGACCTTCTCTGAAGTAACGTTATTTTTTGTGAAGTTCAGTGAGCTTCTCTAAAGTACCGTGAACTTCTCTTAAGTTTTGTGAACTTTTATTTGATTCCAACTTCAATCTTTCACTATATTTTTATTCCATAAAACCCTCTAAAAACCGGGAGCTTTTCTGTAGTTCCGTGAACAATTTTGAAGCTTCGTGACTTCTCTAGAATACCGAGAACTTCTAGGAAATTTCGAGAAAGTTTCTGGCGTTTCGAGGAATTATCAGAAATTGTGAACTCCTCAATTGTACCATGAACTTCTTTGAGATGAATCCTAAAGGGTTTGAACTGTTTAGTGGAATACCTGTAACTATAAATTAGAAGAAAAATTAGTATTTTCCATTTGATTCCAGCTACCTATGCTTATCTTTGACAGATACGCGTATTTCGTCAACAATGTGCAGACTTCTTCAGTGTCTCCTACTAACTCGACTTCAAGTCGATTTATTAGTACGAGACCACTGAAGAAGTCTCTACATTCTAGATGAATGCGCGTATCTGTCAAGATAGCATGGGTAGCTGGAATCAAATGGAAAACACTAATTTTTCTTCTAATTTCTAGTTGCAAAATGAATACGTTTGGCTCGGGAACGGCGTGCAAAGGAGGAAATAGATGTAAGACGCCATATTGGAATCAAAGAAAAGTTGCGGAAATAGTGAAAAGTACTGTCAAATACTCATTCAATATGGATCTTTCTGGATCGCAACGGCGTAATAGCAGGAAAATTATGTTTGCCGCGATTTGGGAATCCAAGATGATGTCCTCAGATTTTGGAAGAAATTGCGGAAAACAGTCAAGTTTTTTGAATATATTTTAAAGACTTCACAACGATCTGGAATTATTTTGAAGAACACGTGTGTATCATCCATTCAAGGAACGTTTCTCTGATGATACTTTTTTTTGCTACCGAATTGGTCAGAATTAATTTCAAACTCTAACCTTCCGCATATCAATGATCTTGAGATCTCTCTTCAGTTCCGAGGACTTCTCAGAAGTTCAGTGAATCAATCAGAAGACCTGAGGACTCCTCGGAAGTTCCGTGAATACTTTTGATGTTTCGTAAATAACTTTGAAGTATCGTCAACTTCTCTGAAGTTCTGAGGACTTTATTGAAGATTCGTGAATTTCTTTGCAATTTCGTGAACATATATGAAGTTCCGTGATTTTTTTTTTTTTGAAATTCATTTGTAAATCAGTTGTAAGGTTCAGTCAACTCCTCTAAAGTACCGTTACTGTCTCCAAATGCTCATGAACTTTTGTGAAATTCCATCAACACCTCTGAAAATCCGTGAATTCCTCTGAATTTCGTGAACTGTTTTGATGTTTCGTGAACTTTTCTGAAGTTACAAGAACTTCTTTGAAATTTCGGAAACATTTTTGAAGCTCCGTAATCTATAGCAGCGTGAATTTCTTTAAGACTCCGTGAATTTTCTGAAGTTTCATGGACCTTTCTGAAGTCTAATGAAATTCTCTGAAGTTTCGAGCACTTTTCTAGGGTTTTGTGTACTTCTCTGAATAACTGTGAACTTATCTGAAGTTCCGTGAATTTATCTAAAATTGTCTCGTTAGATCTACTTTACCTTATCAATCAAACCAAGGCCGGTGTGGCCTCTGCTGTACATAGAAGTTGTCTCCATTGTAATCGGTCCATGGCTGTACCTCGCCAGCCTGTCTGCGGAGAGTCCACAGGTCGCCTTCTATTTGATTGATCCACCTTGTTCGTTAGATCTAAGGATTTCACTGAAGTTCTGAAGTCTTCTCTGACGTTTCACGGACTTCTCCAAAACTTCGAAGACTTCTCTGAAGATCCGTGAACTTTTTCGAAGTTCTTTGAATTTCTCTAAAGTTTATCTCTTAATCATAGCCGATGGCTTCTCTGGTGTTCCGTGAGCTTGTCTAAAGTTCTGAGGACTTTGGACTGAGGACATGTTCCATGAACTTTTCTGTAGTTTCAACGACTTTTCTGAAGTTTCAACGAATTCTCTGAAGTTTCATGCTCTTTTCTTTATATCCGTGTACTCTTCAGAAGTTATGTGAATTTCTCCAAAAATCTCTCTTAAGTTTCGTAATTTTTTTCATAAGTTGTCTGAAGTTTAGTGAGCTTTCCTCCGTAATCTTGTCTAAGATTCTGTGAGCTTCTCTGCAATTTCGTGATCTTTTGTGCAGTTCTGTGAATTTCTCCAATTTACCGTGAATTTCTTTTAAATGTCATGGTTTTTATTAAATTCCTTAGACCTTTATGAAAATCTGTGACCTTTCTGAAGTTCCATGAACTCTTTTGATGTTTCGTGAATTTTTCTGTAGTATCAAAAACTTTTTTGAAATTTCGAGAACGTTTCTGAAGTTCCCAGAATTTATCTAAACCTACGAACTGCACTAAATTACTATGAACTTCTTTAATATTTTTTAACTTTTTGATGTTCCATGAGCTTCTCTAAAGCACCGTGAGCTTTTCTGAAGTTTCAAGAACTTCTCTAAGGTTTCGTGTACTTCTCTGAATATCCATGAACATATCTGAAGTTCCGTGAATTTCTCTAAAATTTTCTCGTTAGATATAAGGACTTCTGTGAAGTTCTGGAGACTTTCCAGATGTTCCAAGGACTTCTCTAAAACTCCCAAAACTTCCGTGAACTTTTTTGAAGTTTCTTGAATTTCTCCAATGTTTATCTTTTAATCTTATCCGATGGCTTCTCTGATGTACCGAGGATTTCATTAAAATTGTGAACTACTCTGACGTTTTGGGAACTTCTCTGTAGTACCGAGAACTTCTTGATGTTTCGTGAACTTCTCCGAGCTTACGTGATATTCTGTGAAGTTCATCGAGCATCTCAAAGTATCGTGAATATCTCTTAAGTTTTGTGAACTTTGTTTCATTCCATCTCCCATTTTCCACTATATTTCATTCCATGAAACTCTGAACTCCGTTTAAGTTTCGTGCACTTCTCTAAAATTCGAGAACTTCTAGGTTTCCAGCGTTTCGAGAATTTATCCGATATTCTGTGAACATGTCTATTGTACCATGAACTTCTTTGAGATGTTTCGTGATATTTTTTGAAATTTAAATGAACCCCTCTGACATTCCGGTGAGTTAATCTGAAGTATCGTGAACTCTTTTTATGTTTCGTGACCTTTTCTGGCAAGTGTTGGGAACTTATTTTGACATTTTCGAGAACGTTTCTGAAGTTCTGAGAATTCAAATGAAAAATCGAGAATTTCTCTATAGCACTGTGAACTTCTCTGAACTACCATGAGCTCCGTGAGCTTTTTAGAAGTGTCAAGGACTTCTCTAAGGTTTCGTGTACTTCTCTGAATATCCATGAACATATCTGAAGTTCCGTGAGTTTCTCTAAGAATTTTCTCGTTAGATGCATAAGGACTTCTGTGAAGTTCTGGAGACTTTCCTGGTGTTCCAAGGACTTCTCTAAAACTCTCAAAACTTCCGTGAACTTTTTTGAAGTTTCTTGAATTTCTCCCAAGTTTATCTTGTAGTCTTATCCGATGGCTTCTCTGATGTACCGAGGATTTCTATTAACATTTGTGAACTACTCTGACGTTCTGGGAACTTCTCTACAGTACCGAGAACTTTTTTGATGTTTTGTGAACTTCTCTGAACTTACTTGATATTCTGTGAAGTTCATTGAGCTTGTCTAAAGTACCGTAAATATCTCTTAAGTTTTGTGAACTTTTGTTTCATTCCATCTTCCATTTTCCACTATATTTTCATTCCATAAAACCCTCTGATAATCCGTGAACTTCTGTGATGTTCCATGAGCTCCGTTTAAGTTTCGTGACTTCTCTAAAATTCCGAGAACTTCTAGGAAATTTAGAAAACGTTTCTGGCGTTTCGAGGATTTATCCGATGATATCTCGCAGAACATCTCTATTGTACCATGAACTTCTTTGAGATG
>JASCZW010013598.1:0-25129 GCA_034211315.2 Aedes japonicus | reverse complement strand
AAAACCAATTTGAACAATAATTGTTCAATTATTGATTATTGATAAATGATGTTATGCAATCTTCAGTAGTCTCAAGCTATGCCACTTTTTTTTGTTCCACTTGGAACAGTGTCAATAACACATTGGGATATTACCTATTCTCGACAATCTTCGGACAGACTTCACTATTTTATTAGTATTTTCTTAGACACATCTGATTTTTTTTGTTTTTCTACATGTATTTCCACATGTATGTATTGTATTGTTTGTTTACATGTATATCAAAAGCGAAAATGAATGGTATTTCTTTTAAATACCATTTTCAACTACACATTTAGAAATTCTTAATTTTACACGAGACGTAATTCATCTTCCTTAAAAATCCCAAGATTCCATGAATCATTATTCCTTCCGAAACCGAAAAATACCCAACTCGACAAACGGTGTGTTTGATTGAATTTATTTTCTCATCTCTTTAAACCTATGCTTTATAAAGGGCGCATGCATGTGTCGGACACCAAAGTTTACATGACGTTTGGTAGTGTGTACTATAACTCGTCCTCAAAAACAAGTCTCTCAACCTATTGTCATGAAATATTCATGAAATAGAATACAATGTACAATCTTGGTTTCGGTATTTTTATTTCACTGTATTTCTTTACCAAATCCAAAAGCCCGAACTTTCTTCTTAATACCACGCACAGTGGAAAAAAGTACATGAATCGCGAAAGAATTCGATAATTCAGCTCAAGTAGCACAAGGTTAGTGAACAATAGCGTTTTTATGTGAAAATTCCTGCGAAATCCAGATGGAAGGGGTCCCACCATTCGATTTCGCAAATGCATGGTACCTTATTGTCGCAGCCATGCTACTGAACTGATGTCGATCCTTCTGATACTTCTTTTTAGCATGCCGCAAAATTCAGTGGACGGAGATATTGGGCATATTTTACCCCACTTCCCCGTATTTTTGAATAATGCCTACACGCAAAAAAGCCGCAGTACAAACTACCATTTGAGGTTAAATTGAGCGCAAACACCAACAATTTTTCACTTGACTATAAATGCATTTGATTTTACCATCCCTGTGATTAGATCAACCATGTTGCGGTTGATATCAAACGTAGTAAATTTGACTGAAATTTCATGGTAGTTTTAAGGATAGGCGTAGTCGGGTTAAATGGTAGGTTTTACTACAAGATTTTTTCCTGTGTAGTAATCTATTGAGGGGTCTGCGGTAGTCAAGATAGGCCTATTTTTATGTATAATTTTCCTAGGAATTGAATGAACGTTGCAACTACCGCACGGGTTGGGTAAAAGAAATATTGTGATGATGTTGTTTTGAGAAGGAAATAATTTCTCATCACCATGAGGCTCTAGGAGTAGACAGTACTTTTTTTGCTAGAACAAAGCAGTAGTATCATCAATCTTAAT
Organism: Aedes japonicus; assembly: GCA_034211315.2. Taxonomy (NCBI): domain Eukaryota; kingdom Metazoa; phylum Arthropoda; class Insecta; order Diptera; family Culicidae; genus Aedes; species Aedes japonicus. The sequence continues at coordinate 23,717 of JASCZW010013598.1, read as the reverse complement.
CGATTGCACTGTGGAAGTCGTATACCGCAAAATTGCTACCAAATTTTCGTTGTATGCGGCTAGTTAATTACCTTTCCCAATACCTAATAAATTATTAAGTATTTCCAAATTTTGTGTTGCCCAGATGAGAGCAACTCCTGGAAGGGTCGCCATTGTGAATAACCAATGACGAAGCAGGAATCACCCAGCGCTTGCCACACAACTTACAACTTACCGTCTCAGAAGTCGCGAGTCGAATAAATGGGAATTAATGACAGATTCTGTAGGCTTGCTCTGACCGGATCTTCCGAACTCGCCAACTACCGGACGGATAGGGGCGAAGTGTTGAACGTTTGCGCCGGTGTTAAGCATTAGTTACGAGATATCCGGAATACGTTCAACAAACGTCACTTTCCATAGCCTTAACGGGCTAAGAAGCGAACCATAGAATGTTCTAACATACATACTTACATAGTTATGCTTACCCAACTTGCCATCCGAACAGTATCTGCGTTGCAATGTTCCGCTAATCAAGTCTACGTCAACCGGTCGTGTGTTAAGCACAACCCCGCTGATTGTTTTCTGTTGGAGTTCTTCACACTCTAGGTCACTCTCAAACCCAACTTACTATGATGCTTCGACTTAGCTCGACTTTTTCAAACGCTATCAACTGGGAACCCTTTGAAACAAGTAATTTGTTACTTTCTGTTTTAAATATATTTTTCATAGCTTGCTTTTGACTGTCTCTAAGAATTCAGTTTTCTGGATCTAAAATTCCTTCCTACTGAATGCGAGTTTAGGTCAATCGATGTGTTTCTCTGCAAATAAAGATGATTACTATTACTATTAGTTTGTAACCACAACTTATAGGCATAAGTAGGATTTAATTGAATCTACTTACCTACGTTACCAAATTTCCAATGTGTTCGGGTAATTGCAGCTCGTTTAACATCACGTAGGAAATGCTTTCTGAGTCGCCATTTTGAAATGGCACATCAAACATCAAAGTATTAATGCGACCATATAATTTTGTAGACAAAAGACTAGCTTTACCCGGTGTCTCTACTAGCATTTTCTGTCTTGACAGATATATCTTAACATGTGGCAAACAACCTGACGCGCTATTGATCAATTCTTTTCGAGCTCTCACCTATATAGATAGTTTATGGTCTGCAAGATGTAGCTAATCAAATTGTTCAGATCAAATCAAATCAAATAAAAAAAATCACGCGACACTTGGCTAATAACAACCAAATAGGTCTCACTCTGGTGATTGAATCATCTTCATCCAAGTTCTGCAGCTCCATCTGTTAGCATTTGTAAACAACTCTAACTAAGCATTTTCAGTGCATTATTTTTATAACATATCAAGCAACAAAAATGCAGATATCAGACAGCAAGCATTACGGTAGCTTTGTGTATGCTATTTTACAACATCTGTGAATTCAGACAGCCAATGTACAGCAAGAAGAATCTTAAATGCAAGTATGATGCAGAATTAGTGCCTATTTCAATGCTTATTGGTTACCTGGGAATATTGAAGTTTATATTGGGCAAATATTAAAACCGTTCCCGAACGTTCCATACAGGTTAGAGGATAAAGACGCGGTATAAAAACACGTCGATCACGAAGCAGCGAGTTCGAATCCCACCCTAGGAAATGTAAAAACTGCAGCGAATTTGAGTTTCCCCTTTCATAAGAAAAATAGGGGGTCTAAACAGAGAGCAAACGGTCATCATCATCAGTACAGAAGATGAAAAAAAATATTCGAGGCAAAACAGGAAAATTAATAAAATCTAAACTTTTTTTTCCTTCGCATTCTCAATCAAGCATTAAATCAGCATTCTAAAAGCTAAACTCCCCAGCAGCAGAACAACATTTCAACTGCTGTCATCTAGCTGTAGCAAACGTTACCAATTCATGCTACCAATGAATGGAATATTGTCGACATAGACGTCTTCTTTTGGTGGGGTACAGCATTAAACTGGCCGTATAGCGGGCCAAAACCTGCTTTTAAATAGCATTTAATGTGAATATAATGCTCATATGCATTATATCGCTTGTCGTTAAGACGCATATAGGACTACTTACGAGCTCAATTTAATGCTTATTGGTTACCTGGGTAGCTACGAGGTTATTGTCCTGTGCGAAACGTGGCTCGATTCCCGAACGCTTTCCAGTCAGGTTTTTGGTCCTGACAGTGAAGTTTTTCGTTGCGATCGAAATTTCAACAACAGCCACAAACAATTTGGTGGAGGTGTTTTTGTTGATGTCCGTTGCGGATTGGAGGCGATGGCCATCTAGAACGATTTATGGAGCAGTGTGGAGCATGTTTGGACTGCTATCAATCTAGGTGATCGCATACTATTTCTTTGCGCCTGATCGAGTTCGTTTCGTGGAGGCCATCCCATAGCGGATTTCTATATCCAGATCCTGACGATTCTACATTTCATGCAGGTGCTATTGATCTTCCAAACAACTATAGCGCAGCTATGCTTTCTCAAATCAACTATGTAGTAAACGAAAATAACTGCAGTTTAGACCTCTGCTTTGTGAGCACTCAAGACAAGGTTCCATTCATTTTCATGGCTCCTTGTCCATTAATTCCGCACCACCCTTCTCTGATTGTCACTGTTGAAGACCAACTAGTTCGCTATTTTGACGGCTTTCCTGCTGTGGTTTTTTACGACTTTCGTAAAGCTGACCACCGTAGCATTATGAATGTGTTATCTAACATAGATTGGGAGAACATTCTTGATCCCGAAGACGTTGGGACTGCAGCGCAAATTGTTCCACATGGTTTGGCATATGCCATTGCCAGACACACCCCGAAAAGAACTCATCGCAAAGTTTCTCGCGCTTCCTGGCAAACGAGCGAACTACGACGGTTGCAGTCAATCGAAATAGCAGCTTTGAAAAGATTTACGAAGTATCGCACGCTCCCTCTGAAACTTCACTATGTGCGGCTAAATCACATGTACCAACGAGTCAGTCGTTATTGCTTTTCAACGCGGCATTCAGCGCAAACTCAAACTGCACCCGAAAGTCCTTCCGGAGCAACGCGAATGAGCAACGAAGGGAGTCTGGCCTCCCATCGTCTATGGAATTCAATGGAGAAGTTGCTGCCACTCCTCAAGATATATGCCGCCTGTTTTCCGACAAGTTTTCCAGTGTATTCACAGATGAGCTATTAAGTGACAACGATGTTATCCTGGCAGCTATGAATGTTCCTGCAATCGGTCAAACGCTCGGTGCATTTGTTGTCAACGTGGAAATGAAGGCCGCGACTACACTCAAGTCGTCCTTCAACCCTGGTTCTGAAGGTGTTCCATCCGCGTTTTCGAAAACGTATATCACTAGCTTATTAGTTCCACTTCATCGTCTATTCTGCATGTTCCTCTCCAGCGGCATATTTCCATCCAGCTGGAAGTTTACGCATATGTTTCATGTCTATAACAAGGGAAACAAACGATCCGTGGATAACTATCGAGGCATTACATCGTTCAGCGCTGTATCGCAGCTTTTCGAGCTAGTAATTATGGAACCGTTGCTCTCTTATTGCAAACAGCATTTGAATGCTAATCAACAAGGGTTTACTTTGGGTCGCTCTACAACCAGTAATATGTTGTGCCTCACTGACTGATCGGGTTCAGAAGGACGTTATATACACCGACCTATCTGCGGCATTTTACAAGTAGAATCATGCCATTGCGGTTGCTAAACTCGACAGGCTTGGTGTAAGCGGTTATCTTCTGAGTTGGTTCCGCTCGATAATGGTTGCCATAGGAGATTGCAGATCAGCTAGCTTCTCCGCCACATCAGGTATACCTCAAGGAAGCCACCTGAGACCGTTGATTTTCATACTCTACTTCAATGACGTGCATCTGGCTATTGAAGGTCCTCGCTTATCGTCTGCAGATGACCTCAAAATCTAGTTACGAATCAGCTCGATTGATGACTGCCACTTTCTTCAACGCCAGCTGAATGCGTTCGCCAGTTCCAAATGCTCCGATATCACGTTTTCACGAAACAAGCAACCGATTATGTTCAACTACGACCTGCTTGTTTCGTCAATCGTAGCTATCATTCAGGAAACACGTCACATATATTATTGATAAATCATCTAGAACCATAGGGTTCATATTCAGGATAGCTAAGAACTTCTCCGACATCTATTGTCTGAACACTCTATTGTTCCCTGGTACGATCGATACTCGAGTATTGTTCTGCGGTTTGGAACCCAAACTACAACAGTTCAACTCGAATCAGTTCAACGTCGCTTTCTCCGTTTTGCGCTTCGGGTACCCAGCTACGAACACCGCTGTCAACTGATCAACCTAGGACTGCTCCGCACTAGAAGAAAAACAAACAGAGCCTTGATCGTCGTCGAAATCCTGCGGGGTAAGACAGATTGCGAGGCTCTCCTGAGGCAAATCAACCTGTTTGTTCAACCTCAACCACTTTGCAACAATCTCATATTAATGATGCTCTGCATCGAACAAATTATGGAGTACACAGTGCGATTTCCGGACTACAGAAAGTGTTCAACAGAGTGGCATCTGTCTTCGATTTTCATATCCCACGAGATGCGCTTCATCGAAGGTTTTCCTTAATTTTTTTTAGCCGGCAGGAATAACGGACTATGGTATCAAGACTTACTATTTATTTTTAAAGGTTTTTATGTTATGGCCATGCTTATATGTGTAACTGTAAATTTTGACAATGTATTTTTAAATGATTAAAATCATCGAGGCTACACCCAGCCTGTTGATGAATAATAACAATAACCGAAACATGATTTGTAAAAGCGAGGCTTTGTTAGCAAAGTTGTAAAGACTGTATTCGATGAAATTTGGACACACAAAATAGGTCACCAAAAATTTTCCTTGAGCCCGATTCTTTTCAAACTATCTGGAAATAAATTACTACTAAATGGTTAAGTTTTGACATTATTGGTTTATTGAACCTCTTCTCCCAACCCAAATGCCCGCACCTTTGCCTTGACCCCTTTCATCAAATTTTGGGCAATGATAGGACCGACTTGCTTACTTACTTTTAACCACACTTTCTTTAGTTCAAGTTCATTTTCTATCAGTTTTGGAGTTTTAACGAGCTTTGCCTTCATGACTGCCCAAAATTTTTCAATTGGGCGAAGTTCCGGAGTGTTTGGAGGGTTGGCGTCTTTTGGTACAAAAACTACATTATTATATTTGTACCAGTCTAAGACGGCCAAAACGGTGTCGGTCCATCGTAAGATCTCAAGAAGGGCAGAAGTCGTTTTGGAGGCATTCGTTCTTGTAGATTTGTCCGTTGACGGTCCCAGAGGTGATGAAGGGCTGACTTATTTTGCCACATCCGCAGATCGCTTGCCAGACAAGGAATTTTTTGGCGAATTTCGACAGTTTCTTCTTCCGTACACTCTCTGGCCAACTTAGAGGTGGCGACGTAGTGTTCCTGTCCTGGCATATGTTTGGCGTCGGCTTTAATGTAGGTCTCATCGTACATCACAATGCAGAACGGTTTTGTGAGCCACTCTCTGTACAGTTTTCTTGCACGAGTTTTGGCCACCGAGTTCTGTTTATCGCTCCGGTTCGATGCCTTCTGGACCTTGTACACATGTAATCCAGAACGTTTCATTGTTTTCTGCACAAAACAAACTGAAACTTTCGCCTTTTTCGCAACAACCCTGATCGAAATGTTGGGATAACGCTTAAATTGGTTCAATACCATCCTGGCTTTCTCCGGATTTGATGTGCCACGTTTTTTTGCCACTACCATTTTTCCGCTTGGTTGTCTTACGGTCCTTGAACGTTTTTATCGCATGAGATACCGTTGAATGTGCGATTCCGAGCTGTTTTCCGATCCATCGATGAGAAGCGTTTGGGTTTTCGAAGTGAGTGCCCAAAATTTGTTGGCGCACTATTTCTTCATTCGAAGCGATCACTGAAATCACTCGACCGATTTTCACGAAACTCATTACACAATTGACACAAAACAATGAAATACATTCAGTTAAAATTTCAATAATTTTTACCCACACCCTAAAAAGTTACGAACAATTGCGTAAGTCCAAATTTCATCGAATACAGTCTTTATGTAAATTCTTATTGAAAGAAATACAATTTTACATGCTATAATATTTACATCACAAAAAATATTCAGATTTTTTTTTCTGTTTATAAGGGAAAAGTCTCTAATGCCACCCTCTGAATTCAAATGATAATTCTCTAATTGAATTTTTTCGCGGAATTGTTGTCAAATGTATAAGTTTTTAACTGTACAAAAACAAAACCGTTTGGCTCAACTCTAAATACATATGACCTACAACGGAATGATTTCCCTAGTTTCGAACATCAAATCATAGGTTCGTCTCTTTCGTCTCAGTTGATGTCCTCATGAGCATAATTCTAATCAGAACCACTCAACTCTTCACCCGATCCGTTCCTGAATCCCATCCTGTCACCAAGCGCATTGATCTTTCCACACAGCCGCACATTTAGTGCTTTATGCAGCTGGTACGCGATGATCCTATCCTGCTGGCTGCTGCTTGCTGGTCGTCGTCTATCGTCTTGGGTCGAGGGTCAGGCATGCGACACCAACTCAAACAGTGCCACCGCCGCCTGTGATCGTTCACACATACACTGACGCTCCGTCCCGGTCGACACTGTCTGTGGGGTACGTGCTCGCGATCCACGGAGACGGCGCTGTCCTCTCCGCAGTCGAGTGGATTCGGTCGCATCGGGTGGACGTACGTTTTGGCCGGTCGAGTATTGAGAGTGGCCAGTTGTTTGCCATTAGGGTCTGTGAGTGTGACAAGGAGGGAGGATCTGATCGCTGATCTTCTCCGCTGGGTGTGTGACGGGACGGGATGGATTGATGTGGTAATACGAAGAAGAAACTCTGCGCTAGTAGCAGAAGAAATCATAAGAAAAATTATCACATAAATCGTCGGGCTGAATTCTTGGGTGTTTCACATGGTGGAGTGGTGAATGGATTAGAGGGTTTTTGGAAGGAAATTTTGCACCACTTGAGGTAGAGTTCGGTGATCAGTTCTTATCAGTTTGTACTGGATCAGTGAAACAGTTGGTGATCGCCGGAATGTGTGGAAATTTCAGATCATTCCCTCAGAAGAAGTAAGGTTCTCGACGTGACCAGAAAGGAAAATCTCAGCATTTTTCATGTTACAGTGCGGGAGGCGGGAGTAAAACGGGTGGAAAGCAGAACTTCAAGTTACTTCTTATGGTGCATTTTTCGACTGCTGCGGGATTTGTTTCAAGATCTGCATCGCGCGTGAGAGAGCGAACGGGAGGAGTGAGTTTTATGCGGTTTTTCAGGAGTGTTTTTTGTGTGGAGACATTCGGTGCATAGTCGAGACAGCAAAGAAGCAGGATAGTGCACCATACACATATGTACGATTTGTTTTTATGTTTATTTTATGTTGCTCTTTTTCGTGCTGCGCAGTGCGACGACCGGAGACGACGGCTGATCTCTGCTTCTTCTGTGTATTACTTTGTGGTTTGGAATTTCTGTGGCCTCATGCGCCAGCCAAGGAGATTTCTTACGGTTTCGGGGTGTTTGTTATTTTTCCACAGAAATCATCAACATCATCACTGGTAGTGTGAAATGATCAACAGTAGCAACGAAGTAGCATAAAAAAAGGGGCCAAGGAGATTAAAGTGCTGCGCAAAGTTCCAGAAGAGCGAAAAATTACTACTAAAAGAATTTAAGTGCAGTGATTTTGCGAAAATAAAACATCAGGAAAAGAAAACCAGTGGTAAAAGAGTGAACAGAAAAATTACCATCGTTCAGTTGTAAGAAAATAAAAGGATTAATTCAACGCCAACGGGACGAATCTACAGAACCACCAAGGCTACGGAGCAAAAGGGCTTTATGCTGTGGCTTTTATGAAGATTGCCGCATTTTGGTGCCTGAGTGTAAGTGATCATAAATATCATTAATTGATTTTACATGCATACCAGAACTACAGGCAGATGACGGAAAAACGCGGGGATTTCAGCTGATTGTTCGGTATAGTAAGGACTGATGCAAATTTTGTGAAACAATTCACAACCGTTTCTTGAGCCTTGATACGATCAGAACGGAACAGGACAATTAAAATTGTCAAAAATGGTTGCTTGTTAATGGCTATTCTACAAGCTATGTTTGTCAACAAAGGTCAATCATAGCTCGACGCAATTCGCTGAACATAGAACAAAATTCTCCAGTTATTCCGGTGATTTTTGGCATATGTTATAGTAGCTGGCAAGTAACAATGGAAATCGAACTGTATTCCAAGTAATTTTTAAAGCTGCCATAATCCAAATAAAGGAGAATCTTCATTTGTTATATCAGCAATTTAAAACTTTGTTAACGTCCGAGGCCCTATCTTGAAACTTCATAACGATATCTGTTGCAATCCAGCACCTACAGGCCGAAAGTGATATTATGGAGTTCGCAACAATCTTTCCGCGTCTCATTATGATAGCAGCTTTAATCCGGGAGGAAATTGATTGATCTTGACGTATTACAAATAGCCAGCAACCCAGTTCAGAACGTCTGCAGAGTCACGCCCACTTCGAAGTTACTTTATTCACATACAATAAGCCATAAGCATGTAGATATCACCGTTTTCATATAGATAACGATTATGAAAAGACGATTCACGGATCAACAATAATCAAACCCGACACGTATATGTTGAATATATGAAAAGTGATTAGTCAGATCTCACAATTTTTCGCTGATCCACCACATAACCTCTTGCTTTATTTTTTCACTACCGCCGTGCCCAATTAAATGTCTTTCCGTAAAGAAAAGGAACCGGAAGGTTGCTAGCAGTTTTTTGATCTAACTTTTTTCTTTCAAATTTGCCTACAACGTTGTCTTCAGATGATCTTTATAACTTGAAAAGATAAAAGTTTTGACGGATGTCTCTTACCGTTAGCTAGTAATTAACGATTTTCATATAAAATTACGCACTTTTCAAGTGTGTTTTACTCAATTTAAAGTAATAACCTCTCTCCAGTTTTTAGATATGATATGGAATAGTAAAAAAAATCAAATTCTGTTAAGAAATAATTCTTTGGTTTGCACCAACTAGAAAAACCAACATTTGAAAAGGCCTATTTTGTTTACAAAAGCCATTTTAACTTTTGTTTGACATATGATAGAGACAATTTCAGCTCACCAAAAGTAGCTTTTATTATTCTAGAATCGATGGGAAGACAACTTTGCTGATAAATTTGAAACAAAAAAGTTACAGCAAAATTACTAATTTTATAGGAACACCCTAAGCGACGTAGAAAAAAATGCTCTAATTCAGTCATATCAAAAGGTACAGAAAAAATTATACCATCAAAGTTGCTTGAAATAATTTATTCTACAACTTTTTTTCAATAATATATGCCTTTATTTCTGCTAATAAAAAGGTTAGATTTTAGATTCGATAGGACCACCCTAGGTTTCATTCACACCAAAAAAGCGCCTTGTTATTAGAAACAACTTTGTGGAAGACAATTTTGCTCCAAAACTTCAAACTTAGGCTGAAAATGTATCTTTCCAGCTAAATTCGCATTCTGGACGACTGTGCCATGGCTGGAGGCCGGTGCAGTGAAAGATTTCTTGTTCAGCATATGTCTGGGCGGACCACCCACGATCTGGCCCACATTGATTCTACGCTCACTGCACTTTAGATCCCGGGTGTGGCACTTTTCTGATTTCCGTTCAATCCTACGCAGACCCGGACTCACTCTTCCCTAAAAATCCATAAGAAATCTGTTTGAGAGGCTGAAGACCAGCTTCAAACAATAGTTTTGCTCATATCTTGTCCCGAATCAGGGCGGAGCACTCAACGGAATAAACCATCGTGACCGTCATACTTATAAGCGAAGGATTCTGATTCTGATATCAAACTCACGAAGGATTGCATGTTTCCTGTAAACTTGAATTAAATAGCTAAATAACGTTTTGATTATTTTTTTCACAAAAACTACGTAGAAAAAGATAAACAAATTATTTTAGGAGCATGGCCTACTGCAATACCATTTTTTTCGACCCTTGACTTTCACGATAAATGGCTTCCTTCCTTTTGTTCTTGATCCAAGAATAATCTTCCAATCTTTGTTTCTAAGCATTGTTCAAGTTGTTTTTAAACAACCGTAAATTCACTTACGGTAAATTATAATTAATTATATAATCGGGAAAAGGCGAGCATTTTCTTGGCCGTATGCTAGGGATCATTATCTTGCTGAACGGTGTAGTTGCCTTCCAATCCCATTTTCAGCAATGACTCCTCCAGATTTTCACCATGAACATTGATTTGGGTCAGGTATACCACTCCAAACCACGAAAAGCAGCCTCGGACCATAATATTACCTCCACCGTGTTTCATGGTTGGCTGGAGATGCCTATCTTGCAGTCTTACATAACTTTTGCGCAATGCTCTTTGCCGCCGGTTCTTGTTGAACAGCTCAAACTTGGATTCGTCCGACCAAACTTGCCAAATGGGACCAAAAGAAACTGAGCATGTGTAAATGTAATGGTTCTGATATGTACAGGACTTTTAAAAAGTGATTTAGTGGCAAAGAAAGCACTCAATTAGGAACTGTTTATTGTAAATCAGACATATTTTAGATACCCTGAGTCTTTCTGAGGTAAATTTTCTGAATCACTATTAAACTGCCGTGAAACGCATATCAGTCCCATATAAATAGGAAATCAAGCAAAGGTGGGACTGATATGCGTTTCACGGCAGTAAATCTCGTGTATGATGATGAGATACTATAATCTATTGCAGCAAGGTAACTTTCCATAGCAGTGGAATAATCTGAAAAACGATTTGATCAGGATTCTATTGTTGTTTGTGATCATCAAGCTCCTGTATGAAGGGCCAAAAACGTTTGGATGGGCCCGTAAGCAGATACACTTATGCGAAACGCGCGAATATAGGGAAGAGAATCTCCTTCCAAAAGCAAGTTCACACCCACAGCATTAGAATCGAGCCCTCGATTTACAGAATAAACTCAATAGATAGGGTCGAAGAGCCCGCCCTCGTTCCGCGAAATGTTAACAATAGAAAGGAGGCAGTCAGTCCCATGCTCCCTATCCAAATCGTTTCACTTGGGTGCCCTGTTAGTCCCTCCCTTTCCCCGGCGTATATTATATTATGAATATTTACTATGTTTTGTAGGGGTCATATGATTACTTACCTTGTGTTAGAAAATTTGGCTGCAAGTAAAATTGGTTAGGGTTACCGTTCTTTACGTATTGCTCTGTGTCGTCCTGGTGTTTCTGCTTTGAAGAGCTGACTTTAGGTAAAGGCCTATGTTGGTATAGGCATATGCACGAGGTCATATGGTATTGCTCGTGGTCATAGAATAGGGAAGAGAACAGTAGAAAGAAGGTAAAGCATTAGTTATTGATGACATGCTATGCGCAATTGAGATTTTCATGGTGATATTCTCACAACGGCCGTTCAGAATGGTTCGACGGATGCATATGAGAGATCATTCCCGATGAGTTTCCACTGGTTTACTCCATTTGGGTGTTACATTTCGGAACATCTGGGCGACGATCCCCCATCGCATACAGGTGATCAGTACAAGCTGTTCATTTTGGTACAGGCAGTTTTAAACGTTGATGTTGCTGCCTATTCACACATCACAATTTTTAATTATTTTAATAATTTGAAGTAATTATTTACCTGCTCGAAATGTGTCGCAGTTGCGGGCCATAAGGAACGTAATATCGTAAAAGTAAGTAAGCTTTCTGAAAAACTTGAAGTAACTAGGGTTAGTGTTAGATAGTTATTCTCTACGCTTCGCCTCTATGCTAAATTCTTGCATAAAGTTTTGCCATTACGAGGGTTAGCTGAGTTACAGTCATGTATGTTTATTAACGAAATTATAAAAAAAATCCAAAGGGCTGCAAAATGGTGAGTCGACAACTGTGATGGAGCGTGCGTCCCCGCAACATAGCTCTGGTCCTCACAAGTTCCTACCTCATGCTTCCACGGGTCAGCAGATGACAAAGACCGCCAGCTAAGGGTTGCGTACTTAGCTGGTAGTGCAGCCTGGGCACTGTTGTCCTTCTGACTTCAGCTAGATTGAGGAGGTGCGTGCCGAGCGTCTGTACACCGAGGAGGTCTGTTCACCAGCGGCTGAGTAAGAAACGCTGTATCTCGTCAACTATACCTTAGGAGGCAGTCCCACCAACGCAATGTAGGCAGCGCGGTTAGATAGCATGCTGAAGTCTTACCCTACCACGAAAAATGTAAGTGTCCTTTATTTCTTTATACGGTATATAATTTTGGATCATCCATGGAATCAGAAGACATGCATATAGTACACATGTTATTCTCATTTTATATTATAACATCCCTTCACAATATTTTTTATGCTATTTTCAGCTTCGCATTTATCCATCATCGTAAGTTTTAGTCCACTTACTTCCCATGAAGCGAGATAAGGCGCTATAACCTTGGCAATTATTGCCACGCTTTTGGTTCAAATGCCAAAAGCTCACCCACAGAGCAAAGGAGCATAAACTTATCTTTCTAGCATCTATGCTCCCAACGATAAGGTACACATTATCACACTGTATAACTCAACATGGAAGCGTTTGGTACGGGAGGTCCACGCTTTCTTCCTTCCCTTTATTCAGAGTAGTAAAGCGATTTTAGATCTTTCTGAAATCGCTCTATTTCTTGGAATCCTCTCTGCGGCACATACTACGCAGTTGGCCTGGCCGATGACAAGAAAAATGATGTATTCAAGAAAACATCATTTTCCAGGATGCTTTCAAGAATTGGCTGCGTTAGTATGAGATTAGATTAGATTAGATTAGAAATTATAAAAAAAATCCAAACTTGGATCACAATGTTGCCCTACCTGTTAAAATCGTGAACACAATACAAGGTTTGCAAACAATCTAATGAGATCTAGAACTTCTAGCAGCCTTGATCAAATGCGTATATCTTTCTATGGCCATGGTCCAGTATCCAACGTTATTCCAGAGCGATTGAAATTGATAACGATCCGTAATTATTTAAAATAAATTTGAATTTTAAAGTTTACATTGACCATCTAAATCCGTATCAACCGTTAATAAAATAGTACACTCTAAAAATGTAATTAGATACTTATTTAAAAAAAGTTTAAATCATCTCGTAATAAATATTTGTAAGGTCTTTCTCTTCTCTTCTCTTATCTTTCTCTCTCTATCTCTCTCTCTCTCTTCTCTTTTTCTGGGATTGTTCCACTGTTAGGTATCTCTTGTTAGTCAGTTTGTTTTAGAATTCATCATCTTACTTCTCCCAACAATAAGTCGACAAGTCGAGTTATTAGTACGAGACACTGAAGAAGTCTGCATATTGTAGACAGAAATACGCGTATCTGTCGAAGATAAGCAAAGCTAGTTGGAATTAAATGGAAGATACTAATTTTTCTTCTAATTTCTAGTTATTTTCGTTTGCTAATATGAGTGATTTCTGCAAAAGTAAACGTAGGTGTGTATTTGTTATTATACCCTCAGATATTCAGTTTTTACCGTGGTTTTTCTTTCTATGTAGAAGCATTTCATTGACAAAACATTAAACTTCAAACTATGCTGTATCCTGTCAGTTTTAACGTCATTTTCTTTGCATAACCTTAGATTAACTTCTTGTGCATATGTAGCACTAAGAGTAACTCAATCATTCTCCATTCTTGACTAAGAAGTGGTGCAAGGTTCTATCAGGACATGCTTCTTTCCCCACGAAAAACACATTTTGTATTTTAGTTGCCAGGAAAATTCTCGTGTTTGGTTGAAATTTGTGTTTTATTTTCATGAGGCTCCCCCCTCCCTCTGGAGAGAGGAGTCTCGAACGACCATGGAAAAGAAATCCTGCCTCAAAAATCCCCACATGACAAATTTGGTTCCAGTTGCTTGATGCAGAAATTTATGTTTTATTTGTATGGGAGCCCCCGTTCCAGACGGAGAAGGAGTCTCGAACCATCATTAAGACCAAAAACTCCTTCATACAAATTTTCATAACAGTAGGGATAATTCACATGATTGGTTGAAATTTGTATTTTATTTGTATGGCAGTCCCCACTTCCAAAGAGGGTAGGTGTCTCTGAACCACCGGGGAAACACTTCTTGCCTTCAAAAACCTCCACATGCCAAAGTTGGTTTCTTTTTTGATTAGTTCTCAAGTTATGCCCAAATTTAGTTTCATTTGTGTGAGAGCCATCCCTTACAGATAAGGGCGGGATCTCAAACCACCATAGAAACATTTGTTGTCTCCAAAAACACTCACATGCCAAATTTGGTTCCATTTGTTTGTTTAGTTCTCGAGTTATGCAGAAATTTGTGTTTTATTTGTATGGAACACCCCCCTCCCTTCAGAGGGGGAGGGTCTCAAACCATCATAAGAAACTTTTCCGGTCCCAAAATCCCCTGCATACAAATGTTCATAAAAGTATGAAGAATGTTTGGTTTAAATTTGTGATTCATTTCATACCAGAAAGAGGAGGGGTCTCGAGCCACCGTGGAAACTTTTCTTGTCTCCAAAATTCCCACATGTCAAATTTGGTTCCTCTTGCTTTCTTAGTTCTAGAGTTATGCAGAAATTTCAGTTTAATTTGTATGAAAGCCCCCCTTCTAGGACAGAGGAGGGTCTCAAACTATCATAGAAAAAAAATTTGCCTCCAGAAAACCCCACATGCCAAATTCGGTTTCGTTTGATTATTTCTTGAGTTATGCAGAAACTTCCGTTTCATTTCTTAGAGGAGCTTCCCCTTCTAGCCTCCAAAAACTCCCACATGCTAAATTTGGTTTCCTTTGCTTGATTAGTTCTCGAGTTATGAAGAAGTTTGTTCTTTATTTGTATGGGAGCATCCCGTTCTAGAGATGGGCGGGGTTTCAAACTATCATTTAAATCTTCCACGGCCAACCAGACAGACAGACAGACAGACAGACAAAATCTCACGCCGGTCGGTTCAGCCATTTTTGATTCTATAAGGTTCAGACAGACAGACAGACAGACAGACAGACAGACAGACCCGGTAGTAACGAACGGCGCACTCCGTTTGCCACATAAGCTTGCCAAACCATGTATTTCTTGCGGAACCTTGAAAGTTTCTGCTTCATTACTTCCTCTGGAACATCAAACTTGTGCTGGGCGGAGAAAAACAGTTGCTCCGAAAGCTGTCCAAAATCCGTAAATCTCATCATCCATAATGAGGCAATAAGGCTGCGTCAGCATCTGGGTGTACAGTGTCCGGTTATTTTGCCGTTCGTCACGATTTTGAGTCTTCGGCACTTTATAAGTACGTATGCAATCCCTCCCGGTCCCTAGCTCTCCGAACGAAAGACTTGGACAGATTCAACTTTTTGGCCACATCCCTAACCGAAGCATTGGTATTCCGCTTAAACGCTTTCACGACACGCTTTTGATCGTGATCACTAACAGAACATCCACTATGACCGCATTTCTCCTCCCGTTCGATACCCAGAGTTTCGTAGTAACGTTTAATCACACGACTGACCGTTGACTGCACAATTCCTAGATGTTTTCCGAAGTCCCTATGAGGTGCTTGCGCAAAATCAATTCACGACGTTGCTTTTCGGGTGACGTCATTTTTGTCCGTTTTTCGAAAAACTGACAGCGGTACAAATACAACTAGAAACAGGCTTAACTATTTCTACTCAAATTTTCAAAACAAAATACCCAATGGGTAATTTTCTACAGTGTTTTTTCCATGATGCAATTTTATGTGGGACACCATTTATTGCACCATTTATAAGCTCATCAAAATTACTCAAAAGACCAGCTTACGTTCCAAAGAACATAGTCATTCCATCTCTCGGAAGTCGACCTAACGGGCTCAACCCGTATGACTGTGTGGCAAATAACTTCCACCCTACGGTCTAAAGGGCTAACACGAAATTATTGCGACACATTCTACAGGGCATAACTTTTTTACCATTGGGTAAAAATCAACCAAATTTTGCACACTTTCTCATTGATGTGTATTGTTTACATGCTGTCAAACTTGAAGTCGTGTTTTTCGATTCAACGAAAATGGAGGTGAACCAACGCGAGTAGAGAGAACAAATTCTTTCCAAACACCTGGAATTTCCTGACCTGTCGCACCGGCAGTTGGGAAAAATGTTGAACATTCACCATTCAACCGTCTCCAGAGTGTTGAAGCGGTTCCAGGAGCGGTTGACGTTGGACCACGGCAAAGGAGCTGGAAGAAACCGGGACCGGAGAACAAAAGACGGAGGGAAAGGTGGAAGCGGATAATTAAAGCAAATCCCAACGTCTCAAGCCGTGATTTGGCTAAAAAGATCGGCATGTCGCAGAGCTACGTCCAGAATGCAAAGAAGAGAGCTGGACTACATATGTACATACAAGGTACAGAACTTCCCAAACCGCGATGAGCGGCAACAATCCACGGCAAAAACTCGGGCACGGAAGCTCTACGAGAAGATGCTGACAAAATATGGCTGCTGTGTGATGGACGACGAAACGTATATAAAAGCCGATTTTAAGCAAATTCCGGGGTTGGAGTTTTTCACCGGCAAGAGCAAGTTCTATGTGGACGACAAATTTAATAAGAAGAAAATGTCGAAGTTCACCTCCAAATATCTCATTTGGCAGGCCATCTGCTCTTGCGGACTGAGGAGTGAGCCTTTCGTGACAAAGGGCACAGTAAATGGCGAGATCTACAAATCTGAGTGCCTCGAGAAGCGCCTCTTTGCCGTTCTTGCAGCAGCACGACGAAGCTCCGCTATTTTGGCCAGATTTGGCATCATGCCACTATTCTAAAAGTGTCCTGGAGTGGTATGAGGCCAATTCTGTCCATTTTGTTCCAAAGGACATGAATCCGCCAAACTGTCCGGAGCTGCGCTCGGTGGAGCAGTACTGGGCAATGATGAAGCGGGAACGTCGGAAGAGCATGAAGACAGTCAAAGACGAGAAGGACATGTTAAGAAATTGGAAAAAAAAAATTGAGAAACTGGTACCGGGTGACACTGTAAAGACTTTGATGGAGGGCATCAAGCGAAAATGCGTTCAATTTTACACTCAAGGCTCCATCGATTAACTTTTGTTTTGATTTTTGAAGTAAATATATGTATAAAACTACCCTAAAATTTTGGTTTGATTCTAAACATTATAAGAAAATTGGCATGACATTTTCGGTGTCGCAATAATTTCGTGTTCGCCCTTTAGGAGCTAGGTGAGAACTTCTAGTCCGACAGAACCACCAATGATCAAACCAAGTCCATCTGGCTTTGTAAACCGTGATTTCGACCAGCAGTTTACTTCCATATCTAAGCATTGACGCATTCACCATTTGCGCGCGGATAGAGACATGCAAATATTTATTTATGTCCGCCCGGCACGTTTGCTTGTTTTGCACGCATCATCAAATTGCACCTCGCCGGTTCTGAAACTGCTTTCAACAGGCGGCTCCTTGCTTCTTTGTAGAGTGAATTACATTTCTACAATGTATATGTTGCCTAGTAATAAAAAATTGAATATCAGAGCTTCATTAACAGACCTACATCACCGCAGCCATCCCTAGTAGAGGGTCCAAATCGGAATGTTTCAGAGAAAGTTCGCCACTGGAATCAATGGCACAAAATACACGAAGTCCCACTCTAGGAGCATGGTGAGACCATAGCCAGTCATACTAGAGCCAAGTGCTTGCCAGCTTGCACATTGTTATGCACTTTTGCAATGTTGAACGGTGTAATTGGAGCTCCTTACGCGATCGGCATCCAGAGGAAGGCAGGCTTTGACCAGATATCCGTTTCGTCCGCAGCGTATCGAGCATGCAGCATATCGAATTTGACCAAGTGTGCGCAAATAATGAGCGAAATAAGAAAACTGCCGCTGCGGCCATTGCGTCCATGCGTTGGAAAAACTGATGTCAGATTTATTTTTAGACCCCCCCAGTAGTCAAGTAGTAGCTTGTGATAAGCATATGGCAAACCATGGGTACAAATTAAAACAAATGTGCATAGCAATGAGGAACGTCTTCCACAATGATGAAGCCTCCTTCGCCATCTATGTTTTCAGCAGATGCAATGGAACATCGACGAAACGAGTGCACTTGACTTTTATTAGCGATGATACTATCAAAAACAACGTAGGCTCGCAACCTCGAAGACCACTGGGGAGGATTGTGTACACATTCTAGAATTACCAGATGTCATCAAATTTTACCGGGCGATGTAAATGGCCATATCAACAACGGAACCGACACGCTGATGGACACAAATTAATGCACATTGTTAATAATCAAAATAATGTCCCCCCATTGAGCGTCTGGTTTTAAACCCTTTTGTACATGACATCATATGTGCGCTGCGCTCTAAGCTAGATCCAAATTGAGCAGCGTTAGCTGGAGGGAAATTAAAATGGATGGCAGCTGCAGTGATCGGACGGGAAAAAAAGTCAGTAGAGGATTTTCATCATTAGAATGATCAAGTTTGGTACGGTCTAACTCAGCTCTCATTGCAATAGATAATCAAAATGAATTTGAGGCGGTATTTGATTCAGAAAATTTTCAAATCTTGATTTCAAAGTTTTAACTAATACCTATTTAAACTAATATTTTGAAATCAACGTTTTTGTTGATTTCAGGTGTGAGAAGGAAGTTGTCAGTGTTTTGAAGCCCGCCCATGAAAATTTCGAACTTTCAGCTATGGAGCATACCGAACATATGTAACATTACTGTGTATTGAAAACGATCATTACTTATGTTTTGCCAGTCACAGTTATTCGTTATAAGTTTATTTACAGCCATTACAGTCCACCGCTGCAAGGACAAGATAAACAACGTTGTGTAACGAAATTCATGAATGAAGTAGATCTTTCGATCGGCTGAGTCAGGTCATTGATTCTATCGTTTGTCATTCCGGGAACAGTAGCCACAGTGACTACGGGTGCAAAATTATAATTGAATGGCAAGTTTGTTTCGTTTCTTGAATGGAAAGTTTTTAGTCAGGGAAAAAATGCTGGACCATTACATTGCAAAACCATGCTCGAAATTCCTGAGCATAGAAGAATGATTGTACTTGTACAAACAATGCACAGCTATTTAAAGCTCTCATTTTACTACACATTTACACTTACTAACTTCGGTAAATTTTATATTTCTTTTTTTGTGCGATTGCAAAAATCATAAAACGACATATTTTCGAAATATTGAATAATGTTTCAGCAGATAAATAAGTTAAAAAGGAACGTCCTCACCAATTCTGCTATAAGCTACGATGGAACTTTTCCTTGTGACAACCAACATGCGCTACTCTAATTAACTTGTCTGCAATGTTTTTTTAAGAACTACACCTCAAATAAAAAAGCAAGATTGTACAGGGTGTCCCAGAAAGTATAAGCAGGATTAAAAATCTAGATAATTTTTTTGTGTGGAAATTTTATTTTGGTTCACGAAGCATTTGTATTCTCTTAGTAGCACATATTATCGTTAATCATACGCCAAGAACGTCTTTGCCCTAACGCTGCTCATTAGTCTCAGCAAAGACTTTTTTGTAATTGTTTTAGATACATTTTTTTCAGTTCTTTGCAAATTTTTCAGATGTTATCTGCTGTTTTAACATGTTTTCTTAGATATGCCTTGTTCAGAGCCCAAAATGTCTCGATTGGTCAAACTTGAGGACAGTTCGGAGGATATATAAGTTTCGGCTCGTATTGAACTTGATTGGCGTCGTAACATCCCAGGTAACCAACAAGCAGTTCCAAAGCGCCTTTACGGTAGCCTATCAAGCAATTAAGTCACCTCAAATGCAGCATAAATGCCGCTTCTGGCCCAATATACCGCTGCCTTACTGCAATGCTACGATAATGCCTCATCAATGCTATTTTGCATTCAAAAGGCTTACTACAGCCTATAAGAATTTAAACAGCATTTAAAATACTACTTTACAACAGATAGCATTCAAGATGCTAATATAACGCTAATATAATGCTTGGCGTATGTAAAATGCAGATTAAGAGTTGATTTACTGCATATGCTAATTCTTATTGGTTACCTGGGATGTTGTGGTGTCTTTTGTATAATGCACACATGCCCAACTCGGCCACAACTCTACTGCCCTGGGATGCATAGTTGACGTAAGCGCCAAGACGACAAAAATTCATCTTTATGTTTGTTTTTTGCATTCTTTACCCTATAATACATTGCCTCCAAGTAAAAATAAAAAGTTTCTTCGAAAAATTGAGAGATAAATTGAAAAGAACGGTTTGGCGTAGGCACCGTTTGTTCGCATGAATGACGTCTCTCCACATATTACATCACGGTGAATGTAAGCGAAGTTGAATGCACCTGGAAAAGCAGATTAGAGATTACATACATACTTGCCATCTATCGACCTCTGGAAAACACCCGGCCAATTCCTTACGATCAGTGATACTGTATCCCTCATACTGCCTTTATAGACATCTGGAGTTGAAAATAGGATAGAATTGATGGATTTTTTTCCTTGGCGAGAAAGTGAAAAGGGATGAGCCTGGAATTCTGATATATAATCAAAACCACAGGTAGTAAAATTGCATAAGGAACTAGCAAGTGGGCGTTGAAATTGACGTCATCATTTATTGTTCACGTTTCGAAAGCTCACAGCATTCCGAGTAATTAAAAGGCCGCCATAACACCACCTGGCCTTCCTTAGGGTCTTCAAACGCTCTGCGTGTTGCGTGTAGGATTACAAAGCAAGACCATTCTGAAGGTGCCTTGATTCAATTCCCGGTACGGTCCATGAAAATTAACAGGTAAAAAATTTTCTCGACTTCCCTGGACATAGAGTATCGTTGTACCGGCCACACAATGATATGAATGCATAAATGGCAACTTGGAAGTGCTAGGCGAAAATTATTCCTTTGAATGATTCCATTCTAGGATCCTGGACCACCTACAGTAGGGTGGCTCACCGTTTATATGAAAAAACGTAAACTTGACCACATGAAGCCAGAACAGCTCTTTTTTGATCCATTTGGGTCCCAAACAACTGTGTAAAATTTGGTAACGATTGGTTGTAAACCGGCTTCCTGCATTGCGTTTGAAATTTGTATGGAAATTAGTATGGGAAAACGTACTTTTTGCATTTTCATCCCTAGAGACCCCATTTTTGCTTGGATCACGTAACTAATCAGTTAAATGTATAGTCCATAATGCGCCTAACAACTTTGTCGAAAGATGTGCGGCGCTAAAATGTCCCTAAAAAAAGTTATAGCTTTTCTAAGATTGTTGGATCGAATTAAATACCGAAAATATTTTTTCTGCCAACACTGCCAGTGTACCAATGGAAGCCAGATTTCAATCCGCAATAACTTTAGCGTTTCTTGTCTTATCGATTTGGAATGTTCAGATGAACTACTCATAAACATTTGCACAACTTTATGGGTGTATTTGGAGATGCCTCCCCCCCCCATGCCAACCCAACCCCTCTCCCTCAATTCATAGTAATGGAAATACTGTTTCAAACTGAAATAACTTTAGTGTTTCTTATCTTGTCGAGTTGGTTTGTTTGTTGGTTTGTTTCAAAAACATTTAATCAATCTCATATGCCCAGTTGTTAGAGGGAGGTGGGGGGGGGGGGGGGGTATACTATATTCCCTCCACCACCATCTCCGGAGTTTCTCATCTAATAGAGTCGGTACATTCGGATGAGCTATTTAAAAATTGATCAGTCTTATAGGCTTATGTCAATGATTTCGATACAAACAAATCAATCATACGTTTGGTATGATAGATTAGATCAATAGCTACAAAACCAGACCTATATGAACGCATAGCATGAATGTTTGCATTCATTCTTCTCTAAAACAAAAGAAGCGCTCTAAACGAAACCGTTTTTTCTATCTGCATCTGTATGCCGAAGTGATTTAAATGCCGTTTCAATGTGTGGTGATGGAATTGAACCTTGTATGACGTAATTTGCGTCAGGAAGCAGTGTTGTATTTTTAATAATATCTAAGCGTTTTTTTGCTCTCCATCAAATATAAAAAACCTATACTGCCTTTCTACGCATAATTGTCCCACGTGATGTTACTATCCACAAAATAATCAAAACTCAGGTCAATTTGTGCCACGATTATTAGAAATACTTCGTTAGACAAGATTTTCAGTAGTTTTATGGAACAAAATGAATTCTGGTATGTCCTATTTATAGTTCATGACGAAATATATGATTGGAAGGAGTTTTCCAGCCACTAATAATGTTCCCTGATGTCATCACGTTTTCCGTGGGACAAATTGATCTGAGTTTTGGCTGTTTTGTGGAAAGTAACATGGGACAATTATAAGTAGAACGGCAGTATAGCAAGATACATGAATGTGGGAAACAAATATGATAGAAACTTTTCATTAGTTGTTCAACCTCGTTCGTAAAAGAGAGGCAAAGTTCGGGGTGCACTTAGTATTTTCTTATTTTTAGTAGTTCGTGTTTGTTTTGCCCCCCCCCCTCACCACGATGAATCTTATCGTCGCCCAATGGTCACCAAGACGATCGAACACTAAAAGCAAACCCTGCATAACACAAAAGTACTGGCGACAACTCTCTGATGAGACAAGAATAACTCCCTCCCAAGCTCCTCACCTGATCCTTCCTGAAAAATATTACCCTTAACCTCGAGTAAACCGCGAGTAATCGGTCCATTCCTACTAGACGTAGTATTAAGTTATTCTTGTTAAACCACAGACAATGATTATCGGCTCCGTAAAGCTAACGCAATTGAGCCTTCCAAATAAACGAACTGGTTAAAAAACACAGAAATTATTTCAATCTGTAACTTTACTTCCATCGATATTATTGAGGGGGAGGAATCAGTATGTACCTCTTCTTCAATTACAAAAATAAATTGAGCAAATGCTTTTGAATAGCTCATCCGAACGTACCAACTCCATTAGATGAGAAACTCCGAAGTTGGGGGTGGAGAGAATATAGTATGCCCCTCCCTTTAACAACTGGGCATATGAGATAGAGCAAATGTTTTTAAATAACATATCTAAATAAACCAACTCGACAAGATAAGAAACACTAAAGTTATTTCAGTTTGAAACAGTAATTCCATTACTATGAATTGAGGGAGAGGGGCGGGTTAGCATGGTGGGAGGGCATCTCCAAATACACCCATAAAGTTGTGCAAATGTGTATGAGTAGTTCTTCTGAACATTCCAAATCGATAAAACAAGAAACGCTAAAGTTATTGCGGATTGAAATCTGGCTTCCATTGATACACCGGCAGTGTTGGCAGAACAAATCATTTTTAGCAATTAATTCGAACCATCGATCTTTGAACACCTATAACTTTTAAAAGGAACGTTTTAGCGGCGCACATCTTTGGACAAAATTGTTAGGTACATCCTGGACTATACTTTTAACTGATTAGTTAAAGGTTTCATGCTAAACGGAGGTCTTTAGTAATGAAAATTCAAAAAAGTATGTTTTCCCATACTAATTTCCATACAAATTTCAAACGCAATGCGGGAAGCAGGGCTACAACCAATCGTCCCCAAATTTTACACGGTTGTTTGGGACCCCAAATGGATCCAAGAAAGAGCTGTTCTGAAAAAATGATCATGTTGAACCACCCTAACCTACAGTCATAAAATGAGATATATAATTCACAACGACTGATATGTAATAAAAGGTTACCTTTTTGAAGATCAACAGAGAAACCCGACTTGTTACTCGCATTTGACAGCACAATTGAACGAAGCAT
>JASCZW010013597.1:0-25121 GCA_034211315.2 Aedes japonicus | reverse complement strand
AACGGATCAGAGCTAGTAATAAATTCGTAGATTTGACATGCAGCTTGAATGAAAAGGTTGCCAACAAAAGTCTACTTTGGAAGTTGGAGGGGACACTTTCAAACTAGGCTAGAAATTCTATCCCCTTAACGGCTAAACGGACTACAAAGGGAGCGCCATATGGCACTTTGGGGCTGATGCCAGTAAGGCTCCAATTACGGAAACTGCCCGAAATACGGAATCTACTAAAACCCTGCCAGGCCGTCAGTACGTTTCAATCTCAACCACGGGAGTAGGCTCAGATATCCATACCTGACTTGCGCTGATCTGGCTCTTAACACGGCATCTTTATTAAGAATGATTCCACGCCAAATCGGTCGGTCACCAAACTCAACTATCTTCGATTTTGATGAAACTTGGTACACGTCTTCGGTATGTTGAAAAAAAAAATCCACTGGTGTTAAGATTATTTGGATTCAAGAGTAACTTTTGAGATGGGTGTATGTTTTTTTTCCAACATTTTACTTGAAAAATCGTAGTTCAAAAACCATTACATTTAGAGAAAAACTTTATATGGGGGAGTTGTAGAGAACTGAAAAGGCTTTGTAAAAAAATGCACACTGAAAAAAAATTTTTTTCATAAGAGAAAAATCGAAAATAAATACTAAAAATCAAATATAAAAAAAAACATATTTTTTAATATTTTTTAAATTTGTTTTATGGAAATTTGAGAAAAAAGACACGTTTTGAAAAAACTCTAGGATGGACGCTCTTATAATAAAAAAGTTTTCCGAAGAGCAAACTTTGGTGCATATTTCAAATTTTGGTTATTCATTATTATAAATGAAAATTAATTATACAATATGATTTTGGAGATCATTAAGAACAATAATGATTATAATGATAAATCACCTGAACGCAACCGTTTTCGAGATTTTTCGGATTTTATTTCAATAGAATGAAAAAACCTCAGAAAATTCGCTCTTTTCTTAAGTTAATCGAGATTTCCACCAGAAATGATAAATTTTCCAAGATCTTCATATTATAACGTTCACATTACTCTAATGTCCTCTTTTCTTTTGATATCAGGATGATAAGAAGACTCATTTGAAAAGAACAAGATAAATAGCACTATTGTTTTAATATTGCAATCAATATATTTATAATTGTTTTATGGCTGTATCGGTCGGGCCGCTCAGAGAATGAAGGGAGCGAATTTGCTAAAGCGATGAAAGTAACAGCGAGATAGATGTCGCAGGGGCGACAAGTGTGAAATGGACAGATGATGAAATTATGCGGAGGGTCATATAGAAGAAGCATATTAATCGAACTGCTGACTATTTTGCCAAGCTCCAACGATGTTAGAGGTCGGGTGTAGTGTGTGAAAACTACACTCCGAACAATTCGGTGATGTAGCGATGAAAGTAACACATATTGTTTAAGGTAGGTAGACAAATAGCAGCTATAACGTATGTCAGGTATATCTTCTCATAAAAAAAAACAGCTAATGTACGCTGCCTGTAAACTACCAGAGATGTTTTATACCTGCATTTCCAAAGGTACCACAGCCAATATATATGCTCATACATAGTCGCATTCATCAGTAAAATCTATCTGAGTGAACTGAAAATGGAGTTTAACATGAAGAAGTGTTGTATGCCGTTTCCCACTAAACGGTGCTCAAAAAACCTTCGTAAATTAACCGAACAAAATGTCAAAAAACTCAAGTTTATGGGCAAAACACATTTGGACACTTCTTTGATGATTTGTGATAATTGTCGTTTGCATTTAAATAGAACGGAACAATCCCATGCTGCAATTTCGGAGCCTAGTGAGAAACCATCAATTACTAACATTATGGATCCACAACCATCTACATCACGGCAAGTGAGACTTGTATGGTCTCGAGGAAACGCCATCGGCAATATCATTAATGTCAGTGCCATCTGATAGCAGTGTGCAAGATTATTCAAGGCGCCATAATATTGAGCTATTTAACAAGGGCGTAGCTGGAATCAACGTTTCGCCAATATCGGCTAAAAAGTTCCTGAACGTAAATTATGCCCGCAAAAGTTCAAAGATGTTTCAAACGGCATTCGGACACACATATTTGGGGATCAAGTGGAGGAGGATGACCTGGAACAATTGAAAGTGAAAGCAGCCGAATATGACGAAATAATCGCGCAGCTAAAGGACCGGTATGCTGATCCAGAAACTTCGAGGAACGATCAAGTAAGGATACTTTCGGTTTTACCACAATCTTGGACAAATCAAAGAGTAATGGCAGAATTTGGAATAACAAACAAAGTACATCGTATCACAAGCTAAATTCCTTGCAAAAGAGTGATGATTGTATAACAAAAATGTCGTTTTGTTATGTATCACATGAAGAGTATGAACAGGGGTAGCAGAATGGAATGAAATTTACCGACAGACTAAAACGATTGCAGGTACACAAAAGTACCACTCATTCGTTCTAATTTCAGAAAACGAAGTTTTTGTAAAACTGTTTTCGAATGACGAAGAAGACAGGATTCATAATATATATATAAAAGCAATCAATAGTTTATATAATGTTTATGTAATATTATCAATGACCGAGACTAATAAATGGTATAAATAAATATAAATCCAACCATAATTCATTATTTTTGTCTTATAACTTTAAGTGAAGCTTTTTCAATCGACGAGCTGTTAAGAGTAAGTAAGAGGCACATACATGTGTTTTAAAAAGGCTAAAAACACAAGAGATACAATCGTTAGCTATTGTTGTTTTAATATCACGAGTAATTTATGAAAAGGGCGTATTTTTTGAGGTTTTGAAATTTTATTGAAAGAAAATCAGAAATATCTTGAAAACGGTTGCGTTTACGTGGTTTATCATTATCATCATTATTGTTTGTAATGATTTCCAAAACCATATTAAAACATCAAAATTTATTTATAAGAATGAATAACCAAAATTTGAAATATACACCAAAATTCGCTATTTGAAAAACTATTTTATTATAAGAGCGTCCATCCTAGAGTTTTTTTAAAACGTGTCTTTTTTCCTCAAATTTCCATACAACAAATTAAAAAATAATAAAAATATGTTTTTTAGATATTTTATTTTTAGTAATTATTTTTGATTTTTCTTGATGAAAAAAAATTTTTTTTTCTGTGTATATTTTTTAAGAAAGGTTTTTAGTTCCCTACAATTCCCTTATATAAAGTTTTTCTCTAAATGTAATGGTTTTTGAACTACGATTTTTCAAGTAAAATGTTGGAAAAAACACATACGCCCATCTCAAAAGTTACTCTTGAACCCAAATTATCTTAACACCAGTGGAATTTTTTTTCCAACGTACCGAACTCATGTGCCAAGTTTCATCCAAATCAATGATGATCGGGTATGATTTTTGGGATTTCCGGCACATTCTGGATGGAATCCCTCTTAAGGACCGTGTCAACCCTCGCATGGCCACCCTGCTTACGTATATAACCAGGGGATCATTATGGCGACCACTTCACGTGGGTTTGAATAGCGGCTGAAGGAGTAAGGAGTGTATCGAATATAAGCTATCCACATACATTTGCGTTGTACGCATGTATTTGTGATGGTTTTTTTATGCTCTGAACACTGCATGCTGTGCGTTTGACTGTCAGCTTTCTTTTGTTTACTTGTTTGTGCGGTTCAAATTCTGCGTTTTCAAAATGTCGCGAATTGAAAAGGAAGTGAAAATTAAGGTTCTGGACACATGGCTAAGTAAGAAGGGTATTACTTTGCGAAAATTGGCGAAGCGGTTTGGAATTCATCATGCGAGTGTTAAAACAATCATTAATACGTTTGGGGAACACTATTCTTTGGATGAGCTACCAGGAAGAGGCAGAAAACCCGGTTCTTCCAACCCGAAACTAGAGCAGAAAGTGGTATCTCTAATAATGAAGAAGAAATCAATGTCAATACGTGATTTGGCAAAAACAGCAGGAACGAGTGTCGAAATGATCCAGCGTATCAAGAGGCGAAACCACCTGAAGACCTACAAGAAGCAGAAAATCTCGAAACAAAGTGCAGAACAGAAGAAGCGAGCAGCAACAAGGGCCCGGAAATTGTATTCGCGTCTTTTGCAGCGTCCGGATGCATGCGTTTTGATGGACGATGAGACCTCTGTAAAGGAGGACTCAAAAACCCTTCCAGGTCCACAATAGTTTACTGCCGTCGTTGGTAAGGATGTGAGCGGTGCAAAGCGGACAGGTCGATTCAAGTGGAGAAATTCGGTAGAAAGGTACTAGTATGGCAAGCAATATGTTCCTGTGGTTTGAAGTCAACCATTTTTTACACTACCGGAACTATAAATGCGGAAATCTATCGATACGAGTGTCTCCAGAAGAGATTGTTGCCTTTATATAAGAAGCATAGTACACCTCCACTGTTTTGGCCGGATTTAGCGTCAGCTCACTATGCCAAAACCACTCCCAATTGGCTTGCAGAAAAGGGTAAAGACTTCGTTGAGAAAAATATCAATCCACCAAATTGCCCTCAGCTTCGACCCATCGAACGTTACTGGGCAATCGTGAAGAGGGTCTTCAAGAAGACTGGTAAGGCAGCTGGGAACATGCAGGAGTTCGAAAAAATTTGGGCTCAAGCGTCCAAAAAATACGATGCAACACTTGTCCGGAACTTGATGAAGAGCATTCGATCCAAAGTTCAAAAATTCGTGAAGGAATAACTTAAATTTCATCCGGTCTTCATTATGTTGAAGTTTAACCTCGTACAATAAAGGATCAATTTTTTGTATGAATAAAATATCGGTTTTCAACATAATTTGAAAGAAAGTTTGTGGATAACTTATTTTCGATACACTCCTTACCAAACAGTATGGAGCTTAAAACTCCCAATACTACACACTTTAAAATATCAATTTAACAAGAATTCAATTCTGTAAAAATTCGGGGAACGTAAACAGAGATTTTATTTAAAATTAGGTCTCCGAAAACTGTGAAAAACGCAAGTCGTTAAAAGCTGTGTTTGATTGAATTTATTCTCTCATCTCTTTCTACTCATTCTTATGTGCTAAAAAGCGCTTGCAAGTGTGTGTGGGCACTAAAATTAACATGTTATTTTGGTAGTGTGTATCAAACGGCAGGAGAAGGCGAACCCGTTCGCCAAAACTGGTCTAGTCAGATCCCCGCCTAGCAGGGTGCTGGGGTTCGGCGGAGCATCCCAGCTACGTGCGGTAGCGCGACGGCATCGGTGTCTCCAGGAAAACCGGAGGGGCCGTGATATGGCCGTGAAGAGGAAGCGAGACACGCTACCCAAAGTGATTATGGTTTCTGATCCGCTGAATGCTATTATCGACTTTACGTCGACCCGTAGTAACATCAGCAAGGATCTTAAGTAAAGCTTATTGAGGTTTCATAGGTCTGTTTAGGCTGCATGCCACGATAGGCACGAACTGGAACTTTCACTTTTTTGAAACACTATTTAAAAAAAACTTTTTTGAGCGTTTTAGTAGAACGATTGTGATTGGGAAACTAGGAGAATTTAAAATTAACACTTCATTTAATCACTTTTTAAAAAATAAAAAATAAAACCTTGAAACACTTATTCAAATTTTCGCTAGTAAACGCGAGCAAATTCCTTTTAATTCTACTATGAGCTTATCTTTTGACAGATAGGCCTATTTCGTCTGTTACTTACAGACTTCTTCAGTGTCGAGCAAGAAGGTTTTATTTTTTATTTTTTAAAAAGTGATCAAATGAAGTGTTAATTTTAAATTCTCCTAGTTTCCCAATCACGAACTGGAAGCCAAACATCTAGCCGATCAAAGTGCCAGGAAAATGTCCAGGCTAGTGACAGTGGAAAAGGCCGAGAGTTGGCTCAGGCCTCCATACACACGCAGACGGATGCGTCCGTGTCCGTGTGAAGTTCCACCTCACCTACCATGAAGGCAAGGAAGCCCAAGCATGTGAGGCAGTCACCCGGGAAAGTGGCACCCAGCGTTTCTAAGAACCGGTTGGTGTCAAGTAGCCCAACGGGTCTAACCTCATGTCCTATGGGACGTAAAAAAAAGGCTTCCGCGCCAAAAGCGCCAGATTCAGATCATCAATGATAGAAGCCTCAAGCGCCAAGGGCCGTGGTCGGTCCCTGTACTGAAGGGTACTAAGGACGACCCCTTAAGAAGTATGGAAACTCCGTGGACCAAGGTCCGGATAAAAGAAAATAGGCCTAAAACAGCAGAGGCTGGCATGGAAGCAAAACCACAGTGTGGCCCTAGTCGTGAAGCCCAACGAGTCTAAGTACTCCGAGTTCCTCAAAGCGATGCGCAGCAATGTAAAGCTCGCAGATCTGGGCACTGATGTGCAAAATATCCGCTGTACCCGCACTGGCAAAATGATCTTCGAGCTGAAAACGGACACGAAGCTTACTTGGGATCCAAGTGGCCATGATACGGTAGCAGCAGCAGCGGACTCACCCATGAAAGTGGCTAATCTCAAAGTGGGGAGGTTCACTTGCCCACTGAGTGCGCCGCAGCCACCAAAATCATATTTCAAGTACCTCAAAAGTGGACTATGTCCTGAGAGTATAAGGGCCCAGGAAAAAGCGACCTATGCAGAAGCTACGCCACAAAGCTCCCAAATGTATTGGGAAACCTGATGAAAAGCACGTCACTGGAGGACCTGAATGCCCTACTTACAAAGGTTAATCACGAACTTAACCACAGTGCAGGAGACCCAACTAAACCTAAACCACTGTGAGGCAGATCAGTAACTGGTGTGACAGGCAGTTCACGAGTCGGCAACGGATATCGCCATAATGGCCGACCTACATCGCATCCTTGCCGGCAACGGCAATAAAGTTCCGTATGGCTTCTATATGACGGCATTATGGACGATGGGCATGTTCCCGGTTCAGGAGGTTGTATTTACCTCAAACGAAGGCTTCGCGGTTGCAAACGTGAATGGAGTGTTCTTTTGCAGTTTTCAAAAATGGTTGATCGGATGACAACCGAACCGAAACCCGTTAGTAATAGATGGCGCTGGGGAGGAGAGAGTCACCCTAGCAACACACCTGTTGCCATACAGTTGGTTTTACTTCAATGCTACTCAATTAAGTCACAATCAAGTCACTGTAACCAATTATGACGGTAACGTGTTGATTGGAGCGTCGATCATCGACGTGATGTTCTGCAGCCCTGGACAGTCGAACAACTGGGCAGCTACACTCAGAGCGCCCACTTGACGGTTCGCTACAGTATCGTCCACAATACTAGGCGGCGTCCATAGGGAAGAGCACCCACTCCATTTGCCCGCAGATAGAGGACATCATGCATCGATGCAAAAGTGTATAAAGAGGCATTTGAGCGTGAACAAAACATAAGTGAAACCCAGGACCAGTGCGATATAAAAGCGGTGAGGAACCGGTGCTAAGTGGCACAACGATGAAAAGTGAAAGAAACTAATGTCCAGTGTCAACCAGCAGTCGGTTGCTTCCGGCGGTTTGAATAGCGTCATAATGGTGTAGAAGGAAATGTTCGCTCATAACCATGAGGCACCAAGAGTGCACATTAATTTTGTTTGCTGGAATGATAGATATGAAGAGAAAGTATTGAAAGTTCCGTCAGTGTACGGCAGTTACGAAATCAAACAGGTGTTTGAAATTTGTGACTACGACGGAATATAAACCAGTCCGAGGCAGAAAATCTAGACATTTATCGTCGGGGATGGCGTATCTTTACCACTTGCAGCATTGCCGACGGCACGTCCTTCGCTGTCTGAGACCGCTTCCTGTACTTCATTTCGTTGTTTATCTGGTCCCAATATCTGCTGACATTCCACGTCGAACCACTTGTTTTGTCGGCTTCGCTCCGCTTAACCTAAGACGTCCTCCATTACGCTGCTGATAGCTATTTTCACGGTGTTCCAACAGTCCTTGAGAGAAACTTCATCGAGCGCATCCTTTATTCGCGTTGATGTGGTTGATGGGCAGCGGTCGTATTCACGCTTCAGCTGCGCGTAGAATTCTTCTTTTTAATCCTCAGTACCTTTTAGGAGAGGGCAATGTACGTTAATGGTGCTAATGTCGAAGAACCGGGCCTTGATCTTCGATTTGAACATTCAGGATTTGATCAGCTATCACAATTTCCCGCTTCTGCTTTCCAACCATCACTATGAAAGCTGTTCTCAGCTAGTGTGTATTACCGCAGCTCTGATAGAAGGGTTTTTTTTTTCAGACGGGATGGAAAATCTGCTTACAGACTCCCGAAAAACCGAAGAACCGAAGAAGATGAAGGCACCAACTCCTCAACTCACAAAAGTGCACCCGTGCCTCGAGCTCCGGCCCTCCCCGGAACCACCTTTTGGTATTATTTTACTATGTCTGACTAAATTGGTCTTTAAAAGTTAGCTTCGCCAACCTGACGCTGATTCGAACGAGATCCAAGCAGGGTTCGGGACGGCTGGTGGTCCATCCAGATTGTCCGCGCTTTATCTACTCGACCACTTATGGTAACTGCCAATCCTCGCGTCGTATAGTCCCTCCTTTGATCGAGAAAGCAAGGGCCTGGGTTGGAAGTCTGGAAATGCAGCATTACCCCAGGGTCGTCCCTGTTCACCTTGTCACGACCGTTTACAACTTCCTGCCGGATCCCACGTTTTCTCCGTTTTAGTTTTCTTAGCCGTTAAGTAGAGCTTCCTGGGCGCACCGCGGGGAGGCTAACTGCTTCCTCAACCCAGATAGAAAGTATGGCCATCCCGGGATGTGGATACTGCCCAGCACACATTCTGCAGCTCTACGATGTCGAACTTGTGGATCTGGATTTCTTCTTAAAGCACGTGAGTACTGCCAATTAAATTTATAGATCAGCAGTTCCACATCCTGAGCCTCCAATCGTTACCTTACAGCCCAAATAGCATCCACTAGTAAAAATAATTTAAAAACAAACCAATGACAAACTTGAAAAACTGGGTGTATACAAAATAAATTATGATTATTGAGGAAATAAATACATAGAACAACTCAAACGCACTCTTAAAACTCGTGTTCAGATCATATGGAAGAAGTTGTAACTAATGGACCAGAAGGACCTCCTCCGAAATTCCTCAAACCTCTGGTCACTGCCCCGGAGGTCATTTGAGGTGAACTGTAACCCTCAATCTTAGGGCCGGCTACGCTACTAGAAAAGATATCCCAAGTAACACGAAATGTTCAACTGTATGCATTTTTGATTTAATGTGACAAATAATAATGTTGCCGTTTCGGTGATTGAAAACTATTTAGGATACTTCTATAGAGTTGAAACAGCGCAGAAGGTGGAGCCTATGAAACATAATTTAAGTTCGCCAATGGTCATAAACAAAAAAAAATTGTGCTTCAGTAAAACAAAGCATTGTCGGTGTTCAAAAGGGTATTCATGGACTAGGTTTGAACCATAAACTCTAAGCTCACAAGATTGGTCTTCTTAAAGGGTGTCCACGATGAAATTGCCACACTATGAAATTGCTCTAACTTTTTAACCGTTGGGTAGAATTTAATGAAAATTTGGGTGGATTTAGTTCATAGTGCATTATTTACATCCTGCAAGTTAAAGTCCTGTGATCAAAACTCGCGGAAATGGAGTCGAAAGAACAGC
The DNA here is from genome assembly GCA_034211315.2 of Aedes japonicus. Classification (NCBI taxonomy): domain Eukaryota; kingdom Metazoa; phylum Arthropoda; class Insecta; order Diptera; family Culicidae; genus Aedes; species Aedes japonicus. The sequence goes on along the minus strand of JASCZW010013597.1, from coordinate 15,528 downwards.
TCGTGCGTGATAAAATCATGCGCATTCATCACGAGAACAAGGATCTCTCGCATCGGGAATCGCGAATTCCACGGTGTCGCGAGTGATTAACACGTACGTCCCCAACCCCTCTGAGACAGAAAATTTCAAATTTAAAATTGATGATACTCCATCGTTAGCCATCGGATTTTATTGCGGTTTTTTGCAATAGATCACAAATATATCCTTGTTTATAGATCTGCACTGGTTATTCCGAAAATTTCCGTAGTTTCGGATTCCAAGGTGGGAGTACTGGGGTAAGTACCTGTTCAGGGATGGTGGACAAAACATTTTTAGTAGCGAAACATGGCATGCGGCATATCAAACTTTATGATTTTGCAAAACTAAGTCATCAGAAGACATTTTGAAGATTTCTGACCATACTGGCCTCTAAAAGAGGCCCTGCAGGATCCGAGTTCCTCCGGGAAAGTGGCCATATTCAAATCTTTTCTTAAACCTGGATTGCGACACATCAAATTTCATGATTTTGCAAAACTAAGTCGTCAGAAGACATTTTGAAGATTTCTGACCATACTGGCCACTAAAAGAGGCCCTTCAGGATCCGAATTCCTCCGGAAAAATGGCCATATTCAAATAGTTGCCAAAACCTGGCTTGCGACACATCAAACTTCAGGATTTTGCAAAACTAGATCAACAGAAAAAGTTTTGAGAATTTCTGGCCATACTGGTCACTCTGGGAGGCTCTGCGGGATCCGGATTCCTCCGGAAAAATGCCATATTCAAATCTTTTCCAAAACCTGGCTTGCATGATTTTGAAAAATTTGTTCTTCAGAGGACATTCTGAGAGTGTTGGAACATATTGGCCACTTAAGAAGCTCTTGCAGGATCCGAGTTCCTCCGGAAAAGTGGCCATATTCAAATCGATACCAAAACCTGGCTTGCGACAATCAAGCTTCATGATTTTGCAAAACTTTGCCTTCGGAAGACATTTCGAGGGTGTCTGACCATATTGGCCACTGCGGCATCCGAGTTCTTCTGGCAAAGAGGTCATGTTCAAAAAAATTCCAAAACCTGGCTTGCGACGTATGATTTTGCATGGCTTGCATGATTTTGCAAAATTTTGTCTTCGGATGACATTCTTTGAATTTCCTACCATATATCTAACCAAATCGTTTTCAAGGAAACTTTAAGGTGTTGATTATGCACATAGGATCGATTGAAAAAAGTAAACCTCGCCTCAGTTTTGTAATATGTCCGTCCTCTTTGTACTCTTTTTATGAATTTCGTTACGCTTTGGTGCACTAAAATGTGCGTGTCTTTTCCAGCTCGACAGTATCCTTTTGTTAAAAGTAGTTTTTTAGTTGGGGCATGGATCACTAGCCGAGAGAACCATAGTTAGAAGAGCTTATGTCATAACAAATATTGTGGTTTTGCGGTTGAAACGGGATTTTCGTTTTTCTTTTTGTATTGTTCGATAGTGTGGAATTATTTTTGTGCAAAATTTTAAATGACTCGAAATCTGATAAAACGAGCATTGTGGATCCGGATTCTGCCGGGGTGGAAAAGGATCTGATCAATATTGATCACAAGACAAACTTTTGCAAAATCATTAAATTTAATATGTCACAAGCCAGGTTTTGGAAACGATTTCAATTTGGATACTTTTCCGGAGGAACTCGGATCCCGTAGGGCCACTCCAAGTAGCCAGTATGGTCAGATACCCTCAGAATGTCCTCCGAAGACCAAGTATTGCAAAATCATGAAGTTTAATATGTCGCAAGCCTGGTTTTAGAAAAAAATTGAATATGGCCTCCTTCCCGGAGGAACTCGGATTCCGCAGGGCCTCCCTCAGTGGCCAGTATGGTCAAACACCCTCAGAATGTCCTCTGAGGACCAAGTTTTGAAAAATCATGAAGTTTGATGCGTCGCAAGCCAGGTTTAAAAAAATATTTGAATATGGCCACTTTCCTGAGAGAACTCGGATTCCGCAGGGCCTTCCCAAGTGGCCAGTATGGTCAGATCCCCTCAGAATGTCCTCCTAAGACAAAGTTTTGCAAAATCCTGAAGTTTAATATGTCGCAAGCCTGGTATGGCCTCCTTCCCGGAGGAACTCAGATTCCGCAGGGCCTCCCAGAGTGACCAGTATGGCCAGAAATTCTCAAAACTTTTTCTGATGACCTAATTTTGCAAAATCCTGAAGTTTGATACGTCGCAAGCCAGGTTTTGGCAACTATTTGAATATGGCCACTTTTCCTGAGGAACTCGGATCCTGCAGGGCCTCTTTTAGTGGCCAGTATTGTCAGAAATCTTCAAAATGTCTTCTGATCACCTAGTTTTGCAAAATCATTAAGTTTGATGTGTCGCAATCCAGGTTTAAGAAAAGATTTGAATATGGCCACTTCCCTGGAGTAATTCAGATTCCACAGGGCTTCCTTAAGCAGCCAGTATGGTCCAACAATCTCAAAAAGTTCTCCGTAGAACAAGTTTTGCAAAATCATGCAGTTAGATGTGTCGCAAGCCAGGTTTTGGAAAAGATTTGAATATGGCCACTTTTCCGGAGGAATTCGGATCCCGCAGGGCCTCTCCAGAGTGACCAGTATGGCCAGAAATTCTCAAAACGTCTTCTCATGACCTAGTTTTGCAAAATCCTAAAGTTTGATGTGTCGCAAGTCAGGTTTTGGCAACGATTTGAATATGGCCACTTTTCCGGAGGAACTCGGATCCTGCAGGGCCTCTTTTAGAGGCCAGTATGGTCAGAAATCTTCAAAATGTCTTCTGATGACTTAGTTTTGCAAAATCATAAAGTTTGATATGCCGCATGCCATGTTTCGCTACTAAAAATGTTTTGTCCACCATCCCTGGACAGGTACTTACCCCAGTACTCCCACCTTGGAATCCGAAACTACGGAAATTTTCGGAATAACCAGTGCAGATCTTTTTTTTTTTAACTTATTTATTTTCCGTCGGCCTATTTCCTCACATGGTGACAATCACCGACGCCAGGGAGACGACTCCACCACCACCTGGACCCTACTAACGACTCATGACTATGAACCGGGACCAACGGCTTTACTTCCCTTCCGAAGGAAGACGTAACCAAGATTTTTTCGCCTCAGAAAAACCACCGACGTCGACTGGGATTGAACCCAGACCCACTGGGGTGCCAGTAGCAGTCACGCTTACCACTACACCACCGACGCCGGCTAATCCAGTGCAGATCTATAAACTAAGATATATTTGTGATCTTTTGCAAAAAACCGCAATAAAATCCGATGGCTAACGATGGAGTATCATCAATTTTAAATTTGAAATTTTCTGTCTCAGAGGGGTTGGGGACGCACGTGTTAAGCGGTTCGAGGAACGGTTGACCACCGATCGGAAGCCCAGAAGTGAAGGAAAAAGTATTCCGTACAACACCAAAAATCACAACCGCGTAGTTGGGGCCTTCAACCGAAATCCGAACGCCTCCGTTCGGGATGTGGCTAAGAAGCTGCACCTAAGCCGAAGTTTTGTCCAGAAGGCCAAAACTAAGGCTGGGCTTCGAACGTTCAAGGTACAAAAGGCCCCTAATCGCGACGAGAAGCAGAACAAGTCCGCCAAAACCCGTGCCAGGACGTTGTACCTCAACATGCTGACGAAAGTTGAATGCTGCATCATGGACGACGAAACATATGTGAAGGCCGACTTCAAACAGATCCCCGGCAACCTGTTTTTCACGGCCAAGGATAAGTTCAGCGTTCCGGAGCATGTCCGCACTCAGAAAATGTCCAAATTTGCGAAGAAATTCCTGGTTTGGCAAGCCATCTGCACGTGCGGGAAGTGGAGTGCACCTTTCGTGACCCAGGACACGATGAACGGACAGGTGTACATAAAAGAGTGCCTCCAGAAGCGGCTACTTCCTCTCCTGAAGGCCAACAACGTCCCAACAATCTTCTGGCCGGATTTGGCCTCATGCCACTACTCCAAGGACGTGCTGAAGTGGTATGCGGACAATAAGGTCAATTTCGTGCCGAAAATGTTCAACCCTCCCAACACTCCGGAGCTCCGCCCCATTGAGAAGTACTGGGCGATTATGAAGCAGCACCTTCTTAAACGACCTAAGGTAGTGAAGACAGTCGGGGAACTGAAGAAAGTATGGGTTTACATGCAAAAAACGGTTGATTCACAGGTTGTGCAGAATCTTATGGCCGGGGTTAAGGCCAAGGTGCGGGCATTTGCGTATGGACTGTAAATAAAATACGAGTAAAAGGTAAAATGAAGTTTAATAGTTATTTCTCAATCCCTGAAAATTTGATGGCAATCGGATGAAAACTCGAATTTTGCGAATCAATTTTGTGTGTGGCAATTTCATCGTGGACACCCTTTACCACTCGACCATTTCAACATATGATTTATGGAACAATTAGAATCCCCTTAAACCACATCATCGTTATTTAAACCAGCGCCTATGTGATAGGGGACATAGTTACTCTTTTTTACATAAGAAAATTCAGGAATAGGAGAGTGAATCAAAGTAAAATAAATGGATTTGCTATACTTTGATGTTCAGTCGATTACACTTCAGTTTTTGCTAATGCGTCATCATACAAGCAATTTTACCCGTGCAAATAATATTCGATCGTACAAGGCAACAACAATATTATTTTTTTCATCATACCGGCATAATCGAATTAGGTTCCTAAATGTTTCAGCGGTAAACATGAGTATGATATAAAAAGATTGTGGATAGTCTTAAGTCTTATTTAAAAGTACAGACGGTCATTCGACTTCCAATATGACACAAACAAAACATACCTGACTAGTTGTGTTGGCATTTGACATTTCACGAATATGTTTGTTTCTCAAAATACGGAAGACTTGTGTTGCTACATTTGTACAACATAATATGCAAACACGCAAGACGTCAGACGTAAACAAACTTGTCCTAACTCAAAATATCAAACAGAGATATGACATAATAAGTGAATCTAGATTCAAATAGCATGAAACGTACATATACATTACTAAACAAGTCAAATTATACTTTTATAGATCTACAGCATGACACATGGAAAATATTACTTTTCGATTTATGTTTCTGGTGCTATTGGGATACCTTCGTATTGAGCCGAGAATCACTGAAAATTATTTTCTTTGGTGCATGCAAAAGATATTCGGGACGCAAGTGAATTCAAATTTAACGGTCTTAAAAATACTGCTACCTCGCTACCGATAATGACCACATGATTTGCTGATTTTGTTATCGGACTTGGCCGACCGCCAAGCACTTCAGGGGGTTTCAGGCTGATGTCCTATTACTACGCTCATCAACGCGTGTCGTTCGAGTCCCAAAGGTATGCACTGAACTACGCACGGTTGGATTATGAGCAACGAATGTTCGAATGATACTCGAATACGAGATATCACTCTTTAACTTTTAGTACTCACTCAATTTACCGTAGCGCGTCACTAGAACTTTTGTCTATACTAGACATTTTAAATTAGAACAAGATATCGCAAATCCTTGGAAATTAAATGTTTCAGAAAGCGTGGAAACGTTTAAAAAAATAAAAAAAAAATAAGATAACGAAGATCAGGAGAACAAGTTTTGTAGCTTTTTTACCTACATCAAATAAACAGTACACTATACGATACAACAACACATGCAAAAATTTTAAAGGACTCCTCTCCCATTTTATCGGACAGGAACATATAAAAACACACACAGATGAACACAAACACATCTCCAATAAAAACTAGAGCTACTGCGATATCTTTTTCAGTGTCGATTGCTCTTTTAATCGTAGACAAAATAGGTCTATCTGTTCATAAGCTTCTTCTATTGGAATTTAAAGAAATTTGCCAACGTGGAAAATATGGAACAACTAGTAAAATTGTTCAAATTTTCCTGGTTTTTCAATTACAAAACAGTTAAATCGATGAGCAGGCAATGAACCCATTGTGATGAGCAAAAAGCTTGAAATGTTAAGATAAGATGATTATATAAAATAAAACCTTACATGGCTAAATTCAATAAATTTTCACTGCTCACGCACATTTTGTTGATCCTCTCAATCCAATTTGCCAGGACACCTTTTGGGCTACCTCCCAGAACACCCTTTTCTTCGATAAAAAAAAAATCAACCTACTGTAGCAAAAAGGAAAGGATGATCCATTGTCCGTGAATGCGGAAGAAAGGATTGGGTTCCTTCAGCGGCCGCAAGCTTTATCGAGCTTGTTCGTTTCCAGGCTCATTGTGTGATTCCACCCCGTTCGCACATACACACACAAACACACACTTGTCCCGAACGATGATTGCTGAGCTATGCGTCCAGAAAATTTTATACATCTCATAAATTCTATATGACACATGTCAAACGAGGCGATAAATAATTTTCAATAAGCTCCACACTCCTTCACCACCACAACCACCAGCGTCAAGAAGAAGCAGCAATTGTCGATTCCCAGTCGTCGGGTGCGAGATGAAGCACCAAAAGGATCCTGGAGATACTTTGCGGGGTTTTGACACGTTCGATATCGCCAACCGAAACGGGTTCCTTCTTGCCTTCGACGCAGGATGATGTAGCGCCGGGGAGTTGAGGCATTGGCAGGAACTTTTTGGTCTAATGCGATACGTAACACATGAGTGGGGTGAGGGTAAAATGACACTTGCTCATGCATTTACACCACTCGCATGTGGTTCGGAACAGTCGCTCGGGATCTTCTGCGCTTTCACGTATCGGTTTTAATATTTTATAGCGGTAGAATGAGACATCTTTGTCATAGCAAGGGAAGAACAGCGGCATGCGTGACAAACTAGCCGAAAAGGGGGATGTATTTTCTGTAGTATTGCTAGTGGGATGATCTTGTTATTTCTGCGGCCACTTGAATATTGACTCTATATTCTTAAAATTTCCAGTGTTTATCAGGTTGCTTTATTTGTATAGCACTCGTTATCTACTACTAGGATTTCGATATGGCCTTGGTGGGATTTAACGCCTTTTGCCTTTAATCGCCTTTGCAAAATACCTTTCAGAATTAGATACACATGCAATGTAGCGTATGCAAAGCTGCCGGTGATGTACTGGTATGCGTTACTGCTACTAGGCACCACGGTGGGTCTGGGTTGAATTCCAGCACGCCTGCTTTCAGAAGCTAAGTAAGTCCGTGAATTCCGGCTTAACAGTTCAAGAGTGTAGTACAATCTAAATTTAGAATGAATGAAAGAAGATATTACGCATGATATTAGAGTTTGAAGGAATAATGATGAACTTCAGAATTCTGTCGTGACGCTTGAAGGCCATTTCGCCACTTCGAGTAGTTCCCCTAGTAGCTCACTTCTTGCAAACCAGCAAAAGTGACTACTTGGTGACTCAATAAAGTTACAATCAAGCTGCTGTAACCGATTGTTACCGCTGCGTGCTACTGGGGTCATGTTCCTCCCAAAATTCGAGCACTGATTCCCAATTGAACGGTTTGCAGATCCCAACGATGTGTCTAGAACTCGGATGATTTTTTCTCACTCAATCTTTGCCTATTCTCTCGTTTCCCGCTCTTCTACATTTCTTGCTCTCGCATTAAGTACTCTCCCGTCAGTATCTACATTCGTCATACTTCGGTCATCATCGTTCTACATTTTCCATGAATAGGTTCGATGCATTCGCATTTCACTAAATCTAGGAATTTTTTTTCAATAGGGCGGAAGAGAGATTCTCTCCTGTCTCACTCTCTTTCATTTATTACAGCGCCATTATAAAACTTTCGAGGGATTCTTTAGTACATATCAAAACAAAGCAGTGCTGGCTAGCATACACGGCCAGCCATTTCAACTCAGTTTTGAGTCGATTTTGACTCATTTTCGTCAAAAGTGGAGTCACTCAAATTTAAGTAAATGTAACTGACATTGGCAAGTCGACAAATCAGAAACATCCATCTGATTTGAGTCGATATTTTTGATTTGTCGACTTGTCAATGCCAGTAACAGTTACTCTAATTTGAGTGACTCTACTTTTCCACCGCTTTTTTCCACCGCAAATGAGTAAAAAACGACTCAAAACTGAGTTAAAATGGCTGGTCGCGTACTCTACAAATAATGGAATGAAAAACCTTAAGGTGATTGAAATATGAATGAAACAGAAACTAAGCAAAGAGAGTCTCTCAATGTTAGATTCGCCCTAATGAAAAAATTCCCTAGAAATAATCTTCCGTTTCCTGCCATTCTCTAGCAACCTCGGTTTAGGGGTTACGCCAGCGTTTAAGACTCGCCACTTCCTATTGTGTAGGAAGCTTTTCACGTAACCAAACATTCGCTCTTGAAAGTTCTACTTCTTGAGGGTAGTCAAAATAGGAAGCCTCCATGTCATATGGACAAATCGATGGACATAATTATGTAGGTCCTCCGTCTTGGCCTTGTCCAATGAATGATCGAGTTCGGAGAACCACATCTCTGACCCATAGCCATATCAAAATGCGCGTTGTTTTCGGTGAATTTGCTCAGGCCTCTTCAATTCAGTTGACAAACGACGGTTAGCCATCCACTCGAGTATTTTTCCCATGCAACTCATCAGCGTGATAGGACTTTAACTATCTGTTAGAATCTTATACTTCCCAAATTTGGGAATAGGAATGACCAATCCTTCTTTCTACACATCTGAAATCAACCCGGGTTGCCGGACTTCGCTTTTTGTGTCCAGAAGAGCCAATCGACCGATAAGTATCAGTTTCCTCAAAATAGGAAAGCCAATATCTTCGGACCCGCTGTCTTTCCGACACCACGGCGCAGGGCCCAACTGAGCTCCTCTAGATCGAAAAGGCTATTGTAGTGTCCGATGTCACTATTTGGCTGTTACCACGGTACTTGTCCTCAGCCAACTCCGGTTGGTTCTTGTACCCGTTGATCAATTTCACAACCCTCTCCACAGAGTGGTTCTTTCCACCAACCGAATTTACCTCCATCTTCAACTCCCTAGAGCATGTGGATTCCTGTGTTTCCGCAGTGAAATCCGACCACGTGATCCTTCTTGTTTTCGCCGGAGCAAGTTGAAACTTTTTCCACTTAGCAGACCGAGAAGGGTCATCAGATGTCATCCAACGTAGCATTTGCAGACTTTTTTTTTATTAATGACACTTTACGCCATTCACGAAATTTCTATTTCGTTAATCTATTTAATGTATCATATTTCCAGTGCTTCTTTTCTCACTCCACTTCACTTCGTCCTTTTCAACTCTTATTCTTCAACTTCTCTACTTTTCCTTTTATTGCTCCGTTAGTTTGCTTCAACTTTTCTTGCTTCTTGCAATTATTCTACTTTTCTTATCTCTGTTATTTTTTCATTCTTTTTTACTTTTCTCCTTCCACTTTTCGTCGAATTCTATTTGTATACTTTTTTCCTTTTTCTTTTCTTTCACGGGCGAACCTTCATTCAAAACTGTTTTGGTAATTTTTACTTACAAACGTTGTTCATAATCTAATATTGAATTCAGGATAACATGCTGCCAGACAGAACAAATGGTGTGTATATTCCTAACATTGGAACTATCAGGAAACCTTTCAGGAGTGACGGAGAGCAACATTATTCTGTAGAGAAGGTTCAACATGAGCGCTGTTTTTAAAGAAATGTTAGTTCAATGTTTAGGCAACGGATGGCGACAACCAACAGCGGATAAACTAATCACCAACTTAATTTCTTAAATATTCAAATGTGTAGATTGGCATACAGCTTGCTGAGCGTATCCTGAAACTAACCCTTTCAACTAACATAATTCCACATTTCCCAGGACACTTATGACTCATAATAATGACTCATAAGTTATGAGTGGTCGTGGAGTTCTCTGCATCTCTCTAAAGTAAGTGTCGGACTAACATTCCTGCCTTATTTCCACCAGTTGCAAGGACGTGGCCAGGACAGCTCTGATCTGTTGGAAGGTGACATACTCTTTATCTAAGAGATAGGGATTGCTCCCAAATCAATATCTAACAGGAACCGATGAAACTTCGTCTCTTTATTAACAATAGTTCAGAGCTTGTACCACCTACGATATTGTGCAACCTGGTTTATGCAATGCTATGCTATGCTTAGATTGCTTAGATAACGTATCTCTCATTTACGTTGTCTTTTTCTATTCCACTTTCATATTTCGCTTTCTTCCATTAACTAGAAACTAGAAGAAAAATTAGTATTTTCCATTTAATTCCAACTACCTTTGCTTATCTTGACAGACACGCGTATTTCGTCTGCAATGTGCAGAATTCTTCAGTGTCTCGTACTAATAACTCAACTTGAGCTAAGCCGGAAATGGAAAATACTAATTTTTCTTCTAATTTCTAGTTACAGGTATTCCACTAAACAGCTCAAACCCTCTAGGATTCCTTCCATTGCTTTGCTTCTTCCGTTGTGCCTCCTTCAATTTCCTCTTGTTTCCTTTCCTTTCTTACCTCTGTTATTTTGTTCTTCTTTTTTGACTTTTCTCCTCTCACTTTTCTTCTTCTGATAATCTTCTTTCAATTTTTTTTCTTCTGTTTCTCTACGTCTTCAACTTCTTGTGCTTCTGGTTTTCCGTTTCCCTTCTTTGACTTCTATTCGTCCACTGTGACCACTTCGCTTTTCTTCTTCTTCGATTGTGTAACGTTTCTCTCATTCAAGTTTCCTTCTTCTATTTTACTTTTTTTATTTTCCTTCTTTCCACTTCTTTGCTTCTCCCGTTGTGGCTCCTTCAATTTCCTCAGCTTTTCATTTTTTTCTGCCATCCAGTTCGGTTTTCTTCTTCCGCTGATTCCGTAACGATTCTCTTCTTTGGCTACTGCTATGGCTTCTCTTCTTTGGATATTGCTTCAAATACGGCTGCTTTAATTTGTATTCTTTCGTACTTGTTTTCATCGTGGTTTCTTCTTTCGCTACTTTTCTCCATTTTTTCTTCATCGACTTCTGTGTTCCCATCCGGTTTAGCATCGGAAACGTTTTACCTTTTTCCCGTTTCCTGCTCTGGCTTCTACAATGTTTTGGTTTCGATACAGTTTGAAAAACAGTCATGTTTCCCTTAAAAGGTTCAGCATTCGTTTTATTAGCTCCTCTGTATTTCCTAGGGCATCACGTAGACTAGTCTCAATGTTATTTTTCTGTCTTTCGCTTACAAATTTCCGACATTCGAGAAATCAATGCCAGACACCGTACCGCAATATTCACTATTGGGCGGCGGCTCCTTCTTCAACAGGAATGTGAGTTTTAGTCACGTGTGTCCAATCCTTAAACGTGTAAGAACACGTTCTGTCCACCTGCAGGTATCTTCCTTTACTTCTCTCAACTTTGACTCTCTAGTCTCATATCACTGGTTATCCGACCGATGACGTATCAGTTGCTAAGCATTTTCTCCTGGAATTGGTAAATCGATGGCCTGTCCCTTTCTAGCTTCATTGGATAGGCTTCAGAATTGTCACTGATTCCGGCGTGCCCAGGAATCCAGCTATATTGAATAGGTTTGTTCCATGCGATTTCTTCCACTTCGTGGATTCACGGGCTTTTTTAATGACTTTTTTTTGTTTTGACCGGAGCAAGTCCAAACTTTTTCTTTTGAAACAGTTTACGAAACTGTTTATAATCAGTTAGACGTAATGCCACAGAAGGACAACATCGCGGCAGACGAAATTAATGGTAAAATCTATGTGAAGAAGGGTCTTATCCCAAGTAACACAAAACTGACATTATTGGTAGCAGTTACTTGATTATGACTCAATTGAGTTGCATGCAAGTAAATTTTACTGATTTGCAACAAGTGTGCTGCTAGGGATAGTAACGGGTGTTCAATAAAAAAATGGGAATTTTTTCAGTGATATTGTAAAAAATAAATAATTTTTTTCAACAAATTCAGTATTTTTATCAAACGCATAATGTTTTTTCTTCAAAAAAACGTCAATGAATATTGGATTATAGGCTCTGGTCAGCCGTACGACGCAACTTTGTCGCGATGCTCTCCCAAGAGCGCTGGACGGCACTGACGTTCTTTTTCCGGATCCTCGTTGTCAACTGCTTCATATCCTCGGCCCGCCTATTGTTTTTGTACACTTGGGCACTGAGGGAGCCGAAATAATCCTCAAGTTGCAAGTTGGTCGAGTTCCTTTCTTTCGGCACGAACGGTATCTTTTTCTGCTCAAGATACTCCAGCGTCTTCTTGGTGTAATGGAAAGATGCCTTGTCCGGCCAGAAGACGTACTTCCCATCCGCATGATGCTTCTTTAAGAACGGCAGAAGAATTTGCTCAAGATTCTTCTCCTGGTACACTGGTTTTTAGAATAGAATAGAATTTTTCTATTGGGTGAAGTTCTGTCTAGTTTGGTGGACTTGCCTCCTTCGGAACAAAAGAATACCGTTGGCTTCGTACCAATCCATCACCGGTTTTGCGTAATGGCAAGATGCCAAATCCGGCCAAAATAGAGTGTCACCTTCGTGGGACCGGAGGATGGTCAGCCGGCACTTTTGGAGGAATTCATCTTTTTATATTTGGACGTTGATGGAACCTTCATAATGTACAGCTTGCTGAATTTTCCGCCCCCACTGATCAGCTGTCACACCAAGTACTTCTAGGCAAAGTCGAGCTTCTTCCGGCGAAAAACTCCAGGCCAAACATCTGCTTGGCGTTCGCTTTAATGTACTTCTCGTCGTCCATTACGATGCCTATCGGCTGCACCAACCACTTCCTGGCTTCTTGGCGCGGGATTTGGCCACCGTATTCTGTTAATCGATTCGGTTAGGCGTCTTACTTACCTTGAAGACATGGAATTCGGCGCGCTTCATTGTTTGCTGGACGTGGTGGGACATGGTCGAATTGTCGATTTCCAACTGTATCGCAATCCACCTGTGGGACTGCTTCGGATTTTTCACGACCGCGCTAATAATGTTTTGCCAAAGCATTTCTTGCTTATAAGCAAATTTGGCACATGTAATTATTACATTCTAAGCTAATTTAACCCAAAATTTGATCAATTTTTAATTGTGCACTAAACAGTTACAGAAAAAAGAAAGTGAAGCATTTTTTAAGACTACAATCTTTGAAAATGGTACTAAAAAACTCTAGCTTATGGGCAATATCAAGCAAATAAAAATTGCAAATGAAAAAAATAGCATTCTAAGTTAATATGTTTGAGAATACGAAGATATGCATCGTTGTTTGCAAAACTGTTTAAATTGTAAAAAAATTGTAGGATTATTTTTCGGAACTATTTATAACAATGCTTTTTTTTGCTAAATTGATTATTCAATACTACTAGAGGGACTGTGAATTATAAGCTTTCTGTGGGTTCGCTCAAATTTAATTACATATCAAAATTTCCTTACAGACACTTCCAAACTAATTTTGATGATCAAGCTTTTATAAATCAACGAGGAAATGATGTTTTTTTTAACATACAGGGTGTCTCACAATAAGCGTCACTAAAAAATTGATAACAAAATCAACCAAATCCTAGCATTTATTTTTCATTTGAAAAATACATAAAGCTTGCTTCAGATAGAATTGGAACAAAAACAATTGCCTGTATTTCAGTTATTTATTATTGAATTCAAGATCTTTTTTCATACAAATGTAGCGTTTTCTTCATACTTTTGAGAAAAAATACGGATAAAATTATTTGTCACGGTTTCGAAGGAATTCTCGAATTTTTCCTGTAACACGGCTCATTAGGTGGCGCACACCTTCTTCGTTCATCGTTTTAGCTATCTTATTCCACCAGGTCTTCATCTGAATGATGTCTTTGGCAACTTTTCCCTTTGCCTTGAGTCTCCTCTTCATGATTGCCCAGTATTTCTCAATAGGGCGGAACTGGGGGCAGTTGGGTGGGTTAAGGTTTTTCGGAACAACCTGACCCCTTTCTCTGCATACCATTCGTGAACGACTTTGCTGTAATGACAGCTTGCCAAATCTGGCCAAAACATTACGGGATGGTCGTGGGATCGAATGAACGGCACAATTCGTTTTTGGAGACACTTTTGTTGGTATAGTTCCGACGTCATTGTCTTATTTGTAACGAAAACTTTCGTTTTTTTGCCACAGCTGCAAATGCCCTGCCAAATCATGAATTTTCGTGCAAATTTGTCGGCAAAAACAAATTTAAATTTGGCTGGAACATCCCCCCGTGCCTTTGCCAAGTAAAATTTTTGACCAGGGATTTGCCCGAAGTCAGCCTTGACATAGGTTTCATCGTCCATCAGAAGACACCCGTCGAACTTGGTCAGCACCTGGTCGTATAGCTTCCAAGCACGGATTTTGGCCACACTATTCTGTTTTATGGTCCGATTTGGCTGTTTGCTAGCTCGATACGACTTGATTCCTTCTCGGAGTCGACTTCTCCTCACGGTACTATGGGCAGGGCGTGAAGCTGACAAAATTCCCGACACGTGGGCCCCAAGAACTTACCAAATCCGTCCACCAGGAGCGCCACAATATGAGCAAAAGTTTGTTAAAATTCTCAATGAAGCAAGCCTTATTATAGAAATAAACCAAATTAATTCAATTCAAATCTCTCACCATTTTCCTTGATAACTTTGCGCAAATGTTTTATAAACCCATCGCAGCTGGTACGATTTCCAGAGGAATTGGACCCCAAATATTAACCAAATATTTCTTGAATCGATCTTGAGAAAGCCCTTTCGTAGGGCCTATATGTTAAAGCAAATAACCCCAGGCAAAGTAGTCAAGTGGGTTGAGATCCGGTGAAGATGCATACCATTCTTCGCTTGTGATGAAATCGGCAAATTTTCCGCGTAACGCGCTTGTGTCTTTTTGCCTTGTGAGCTGGAGTTAAGTGCTGTTGGAATCAATATGGTGTATTCCCATACAGCGTTGAAGCATCAGGAAGCAGATGGTTCTCCAAAACCTGCTCGAATTAATACTCAGTGTTGACTTTTACGTTAGGTTCTATGAAAAGAAGAAGAAGTTTTCCTTTTCATGAAACGGTGTCCCATACTATGATTTTCGATACATTTTGATAGCGTTCTATAACTAGTTTATCTTTTGGAATATTGGCAAGACATTTGACATACATACGATCACTTTGTTAATTATGACTACACAGAAAAAAATAATTAATTTTAACAAGGGTGTAATATTTCCCTTCGTTTAATTCCATGCCAAAGGAGGCGTAAACAACGAAATTAATTGCAATTTCTCATGCGTTATATAACAATGTTTGAAAGCTTTCATACAAGAACCTAGATTCAGGTGTTATCAGGCTTGAATTTACATGAAATATCCCATTATTTTCTGCCAAATCTAGCATTTCCTTTATGTGCATTAGATAGCGCAGAAAATTCAGTATTTCTTTTTATCTGTGTATCCTGAAGGCGGAAGATCTTTCCATCCGAAAATAAAATCTTGCAGTCACCGTGCCGAGCCAAAAGATTTTTGCTCCTTTAGACCCTGACTTTGTTTTGACGCTCCGTCAACCCGCGAACCTGTTGTTTCTGGTGCGGCTTGCATTCCAGATCATGTCTGAGGAGCCTGTTCATTAAAGCAGGGACATTTGAAGTGTTTGCGCAATTTACGGTCAGATATGGCCGGATAACGTCTTATTGGCTCCTT
>JASCZW010013596.1:0-25131 GCA_034211315.2 Aedes japonicus | reverse complement strand
TTTGCAGTTGTGATGTTGTGTGCAAGAGCAGACTTAAATTTCTGTACAGTGGCTATATACAACCTAAAGAAATTTGGACTGCAAATCCTGGGAAGGTGGTAGGTTTTATAAACTCAATTTTGCCTGACTGGGAGACGCGTCTTAGGCTGGTCAGTTGACAAATGGCGATCTAGCTTTTAGATGCGAATTAGTATAGTAAACAGGGGTATACCACAAAGTTCAACTCAAGGGACGCAGTGGTTCTTCGCCCAACACAACAAAAAAAATAAAGCAAATGGAATCAAATTTGGCATGGATTTTTTTGAAGGTCAGACATATTTCTATGGTGGTTTAAGACCACTTTGCCCTCTCAAAGGGGAGGAGGGGCTCTCATACAAAATGAAACGCAATTTTCTGCATAACTCGAGAACTATTCCAAGTAAATGAAATCACATTTGGCATGTGGGGGTTATTGGAAACAGGATTTTTATTTATATTAAAAATGGATTTCTGTCTCGACCGATCGGAGTGAAAATATGTATGCAGGTATGTTTGGAGTTGGGGAAGGTTCTTACGGCTTTGCATACAAATGAAACAAAATTTCTGCATAGCTTGAGAACCAATCAAGCAAATAGAATCAAAAATGGTATGCGGGTTTTATTAATGCAAGAAATGTTTCTATGGTGAATGCAAACACAAATTTCCAACCAATCCTGCGAATTATCCAGGGTAACTAAGCCACAAACTGTGTATTGTCTGGGTACAGATGAATGTTCTGATAGAAGTTTGAACTCCTATTACTTCAAAAAAAAAACTCATTAAAAAAAGCGTCAGTTCTATGTAATGTTCATTCATTAAGTTGCAGGCGTAGCAACGCTCGCACCGGGATCAGCTAGTATACATATAAATATACATATCTCCATACACAAGGCAGTTTTGGCGCTTCCATCATCTCTACAACAGTCAACCCAGAATTGTGTATGGTTGGAAAATTCTATGCTATGCTAATCGTGTTGATGAATAATTGGAAACACTTCGGATCCATATTGTCACTCAATGACAGTATGCTCTTCGAATTGCCGGATGTTGCAGAAACTAACTAAACTGTTCTGTCTCGGAACTACTAAAGAATATGTGTTCTTTTTTGAAACGCATAAACCTACTTCCGGAAGGCGGAGGCAATGTCCATTGCAAATCCCAGAGCGTTAAGTAATCGTTCAACAAAACCATACATGAAATACGTTTGTTGAGTTCCAAGAACAACATTTCTAATTAGAAAGCATCGCTTACGCCATCTCAAACTTCGCTGGATTTCGATTGTCAACGTTACAAAACAGACGTTCATAACAAATCTGCTTATGCACGCTAATGCTTTCACTTTCTCATTAAAATAAAAGAAATATAGCAAACTTATTATCAAAATTCAATCATTTTGAAAGAAAGCGCAAAACCGTCAGCCAAAAAGCGTGCGCGCGTGCCATCGCCGGCAGCCAAAAAGAGCGTCGTCAGCTTCCGCAGCACGCCAGTGCTCTCTTTATCTACCGTGTTCTGCCTGTCGGCGTCGAGTGCAGCTCAACCGCTGCTGATTGCTACATTTTTCTTCAATTTAGTTCAACCGGCTCCAGCGCCACCGCCGCTGCCGTTTTGGTGCCCGTGAAACGAAATCGATGCACATTTCTCTTCGCTGTTGATTGCATGCACCACTTGCTTTATGCGGAGAAGACGTGTGAGACCCGTTCTCACATTGGTCGGTTGTTAGGCGGCAGTGCGTGCTGTGCTGTTGTTGGTGCAAAATGCAGGGGGAAACGAAATCTGAAATCTGGGAAAAGTGAACCTGAATGGGCAATCATGCGGCCTAGTGCCGTTGCCCCTGTGCTCCCCAATCATGCGCGAGCGCGGGTTCGTCTAAGACAACACCGATTTCAAGGGAAAATTCGATCAATCGGGGAGCTTGAACCTGATTCCGTCCAATTGATGCAGTAGTAATAGTAGGTCATTGTCGATTTGGTCGCAACGTAAAAGTAAATTTAATTTATCGATTACAAATCATATGGAACTCGATGTTTTATATTTGTTGCCGTGATGGATCTCCGCCTTAAGCCTCAGGACCCAACTGTCGAAAAAGAAGATAAGTTTTGGAAGTGAAGGGCCTGTCGAAAACCACTCTCGAAGGCTCCAATAGCTCACCAACCCACGTTCTCGAGTCGTTATTTCGTTTGTCTTGATGCAGACGTCACGAAGTTATTGAGAGCGATAACATTAGAGAAGCTGTCAGTTTCAGCTTGGAATCAGTATCGTCGGGGCGAGTCGTGCCCGCTAAACCTGTCACTGCAACCTTGCCTGTCTGATGGTGTCAAAGACCTGCCTGATTGCGTCCAGTGGAGTGTGTAGCTGCAGAAATCACGATCATGGATGATAGAATGGGCACGGCACTGCCGTGTCGGTAACGT
Organism: Aedes japonicus; assembly: GCA_034211315.2. Taxonomy (NCBI): domain Eukaryota; kingdom Metazoa; phylum Arthropoda; class Insecta; order Diptera; family Culicidae; genus Aedes; species Aedes japonicus. The sequence goes on along the minus strand of JASCZW010013596.1, from coordinate 22,702 downwards.
GCATTAGGCCGCCTTCGTTATCCCAAACCCGCGTTCAATGTCCATGTGAGCATCAAGCGCCCGTTTACCAACCTTCGCTGCTCTCTACGCTATATTGATCCCGAACCGGCTTGCCAGTGTTGGTTGAGGGAGCCAAAAGAAAAGAAAAACTGTTTGAGACACTTTCTCCACTTTTCGCGTCGGTGGTTTTATTGATACTGCCAATAAATACACATCTATTGATCCATATTTGCCCTGCACGTACCGGTTCCTTCCGTTGTTAACTACATGTCATCCCATACCCAGTAGGTGAATAGCATCTTGGTGCAAAAAGCACCGGTTATAAGTTAATCTATAGGGGGAGAAGGAATTTTCCAAACTGCACCTCTGTTTTACGCACTGAAATAAAAAGCGAAAACAAGACTTGACCACTTTCTTTCGAAAACTCAAGTTAGTTGACTACGACAGCGCTGGTCTGATCGAATGGCTTGTATTGACGTTGCATTGAGGCAGTCGATGACTTGTGGCGCGTACAATAATGCAATCGGGCCAAGTTGATGCCACAGTTTTTTTTAATTTAATGGTTATTGAAGATGCAGCTAGAGATAATTTTATAACACCTTTAAGCGGAATGTGGCGAGAAACGACCAATTAAAAATTGGTAACAGAGATGAACAGAAATAAGGACTTAGCGAACACTTGTTTGGCAACAAAATTATTTTGATGTTGATCGCTTTTTTATTTTGTCGGCAATATTTATGGAAACTGAAATAACACATTTATAGAATATGATTTCTAATTGAATAGCGGACCACATCATATGGCATCTCCAAACTGGATCTCGATACTCTCCCATCACCACTTACCTACTTAAGACAATATACACGTACTCAATCCAGTTCATGACTGTACTTCGGAAGTCTGATAATCTCATTCGCCGAGAACTATTTTCACCAGGTTATTGTTCGTCATTATTAACAATGTGCTCAACTCCCCAAAATCACCCAACATCTGCATTGTGACCGACTTCCCTGAGCTCTTTCGGCGGAAGTGCAATTATAATGCAATTCCTGACGAATGACCGTCGATGGTTGTTCGAATTGGAAAATTGTCTCGAATTCCTGGGCATGTAGAGTGGCAATCTGTGACAATCAATTTGATAGACAGCACCAACGCCTTAAGCCATTCTTCCAGTATATTTTATGATGTTTACCCCACGATCGCTGTTGGAGTTGGTGTGCGTCGTAAAAATCAACAGATAATCCATCGACAATCCGGCGCACTTGGAATTTCAAATGCGCTGGTTTTTCGGATGTTGTAGTTCACAAAAAAGTATCATTCAATGCTATTCAACAATTAAGAAAAATGAACAACTACAACTAACATTAGATTGAAACTCATACATTACGTTTTTATTCATACATAAAGGGTGTTCCGAACAAAATTTGGTCCAACAGTTATGTGTGTGAGTCGATCAAAGTTTTTATTAATAAGCCAAATTCTTTTTCTTTTTCAAGTTCAGTTAATACAGAATACAGGAGAAATATTCAGTTAAGCTTCCTTTTCGCCGAATGCAAATTGCTGGACCTTTCGTTTAACACCTGCCATAAGATTTTGTACAGTCTTCTTGTCATTTTTATTCGCCGCAGAACGCCAGTTTGCCTTGAACTGTTTCGCGCTTGAAATAGCAGTTTTGAGTTTTGAGTCTTCTTAAGGTTCCGCTTGACGATTGCCCAATATTGTTCGATTGGACACAGCTCTAGCATGTTGGGAGGGTTCTTCTACTTGGACACAATTTGAAAGTTGATTAAAGCATATCACTCCACGGCCTTTTTTCCGTAATGGCAAGATGCAAAATCCGGCCAAAATCGAACGGAACAATTGTGTCGCTTCAGGAAAGGCAGTAGACGTTTTTGTAGGCACTCGCTCAGCTGAATTTCCTGGTTGACGGTTCCGATCGCAATGTAAACGTTGCTCTTCAAACCACAGGTACATGGTCTGCCACACCAGACGTTTCTTCGCGAACTTTGACAGTTTAATGTGCTTGAATATATCTGCCACCTATCCCCGTCCGGTTGCCTAATAAAAAATCCTGTCCAGGAAGCTGTGTAAAGTTTTCCTTGACGTAAGTTTCATCGTCCTGTACCACTCAATCAAACTTCGTCAGCATCGTCGTTTACAACTTTTGCGATCGTGCTTTGGCCGACGTGTTTTGTTTATTGTCGCGGTTTGGAGTCACCATTTTCTTGTAAGTCGACAATCCAGCTCGTTTTTTAGCTCTATCCACGGTTAAAGGCGCCATTTCCAGCTTCTTTACGACATCTCGGACGGAGAGTGCTCGAAACAGCGGGCAACTCTTTTTGTCGTCGCTTTGGCCTCCGGCTTTCGATTCAGCTTTTCTGGCTGTCGACAAACGTTCACCGAACAGTTTCAAAACGTTGGTTACAGTCGATCTTGCCTCGTCCAACAATTTCGCCTACTTGGCGTGAGATTAGTTTGGATTTTTGCCATGCACGTGCAAAATTTTGATGCGTTGCTTCTCTTCCTTCGACGGCATTTTGACAACTGAAGTGCTAGTCTCAAAATCAAAATAGAGGCATGATGCTGCACGTATACATCTTCAAAATAAGGGGTGTGCAAAATTTTTTAATGCTCGATGAAAAGAAATGCGTCAAGTTTAATTCGACCAGATTTTGATCGAAACACCCTTTAATCACAATCGAAATTAATTCATCGGAGGCAATTTTGCATCCTGCTTTGTGCATCGATCGCTAAAAAACTTTAACTCGCTAGAAATCTGCCGACGATCCGGATAATTTTGTCGCACTTTTCATTTACCCGAGGATAGGATGATTTGACCATGCAACACTACGAGAACTCGGCCACCGACATATTTTCACAAAAAAAAGTCCATTAAATAACTCAAAAAACGAAAAATCGGAGGTAAATTTAAAATTTTGATGGAAGAAAAAATATATGCGCCCATCATCAAACAAAGCACACTTTGATCCTCCGGTTATAGCAAGTGCGCTCAACCTACAAAAAAAAAGAAGAATTTTAACAGGCGCGTAAAATTCCCCCCGTTTAATTCCAAGCAAAAGTAGGCTAGATCAACGAAATTCTTTGCAATCTTTCATGTGCCAGACAACAATGTTTGCAATCTTTCATACAACAGGCTATATTCAGGCGTTATCTTGCTTAAATTTATGAAGGGAATGTTGCCAAATCTGGCATTTACTTCAAGTGCATTGATAACGCAGAAAAATCAATGTTTATTTTTATCTGAGTAAATATCAATGAAGATTTAGAAAGAAAGAAAACCAATTAGTGGTAACTTCAACAGATGATTCCATTGATAATTAACGTGCGGTTACCAAGCGTGTCTAATATATTTTCTCAGTTCTTTTCTCCAACAAATCCCCAACGAAAAGTTTATCGACCGTTTTTAATTTGGATCATTTGGTCCCTTTTCGTTTTTTTTTATCCATTCGGCCTTTTGCCTGTTCGACTTTTTGTTTTTAAACCGTTCAACCCTTAAAGGGCCATCCATATACCACGTGGACAATTAGAAGGAGGGGAGGTGGTTGATAAGTGTCCACGATCCATACATTCTATGCAAAAATTATACACAGAAAAAATAATTAATTTTAACAAGCGCGTAAAATTTCCCCTCGTTGAATTCTAAGCCAAAGGAGGCGTAAACAACGAAATTGTTTGCATTTTTTCATGCGCCATACAACAATGTTAACATCCTTCCATAAAACAGGCTAGATTCAGGCGTTATCTGTCTTTAATTTACATGAAATATCCCATTATTTTCTGCCAAATTTAGCATTCCCTAGCAATGCACGCAAATTAGATAACGCAGAAAATTCAATGTTTCTTTTTATCTGTGTATGAATGATTGTCCACGCAGAGACAGCGGGGTGTTCAATAAGTTTGAATGCAACTTTTTATCGCTGTGTAGGTGCGCATCATGTGCATTCTATGTATTGGTATTGATGTCAGCTTTAGCCTTACATATATGTAGACTAACCGACGTGCATGGTGTCGACTAACTGTCATTTGTTGTCATTTGTCATTGTTCATTGTGCACGATAAAGGAATACCGCGACGTCGTAGTGAAGTTGTTTACGAGAGGTAAGCGACCCGGCGACATATTCCGGCGGTTGAAATCCCACGGGGTGAAGCGAAATTGCATCTTTACCACCATCCGTCGGTACCGGAAGACGGGCTCGGCCAAGGACCATGCGAGATCCGGGCGGCCGCGTTTGGCGAGGTACGTAAAAAAAGAACCGTTCGATCCAGAAGACCGCTGCTTACCTGGATGGGACTGCCCACACCATTATCGACGGAGGACCTGGGATACAAGCCGTACAAGAAACGGGGTAACGGAGGCTACAACGCAGGTCAGGAGTTCGTGTATTCTGCTGGGAAATTCATTGCCTTGCAACAGCCGCACAATGTCCAAAATGATCGACTGGGGGTGCCAATGTTGGCCTGCATCCCCCCGTCACACAAAATCATCCCGTGGTTCCAGAGCGCCGTGTCGGTGATGGTTCGCGGTGCCGTAAACAAGCGTGAAAGCTCCACTGGTGTTTATCGAGAAAAACGTGAAAATCAACGCCGTGTACTATAAGACCGAAGTTCTGGAAAAGGCTGCTGCCCCGGTACTTCAGGAGCTCTACGGGAGGGATCATTACGTCTTTCAACAGGAAAGCGCACCGGCCCACACGCCGAATATCTTCCAAGCGTGGTTTTGGGAGAATTTGACTGATGTTCTCGATAATACTCCCAGCTCCCTGGACCTTAATCTTCTGGACTTTTATGTATGGTCGTACATGCTGGCCAAGCAGAACGAACATCAAGTGAGCACTATGGACTAATTTAAGAAACTAGAGTTAGAAGAAAAATAAGTATTTTCCATTTAATTCCAGACTCGAAAGTCGAGCTATTAGTACGCGACACTGAAGAAGTCTGCACATTGTAGACGAGATACGCGTATCTGTCAAGATACGCAAAGGTAGTTGGAATTAAATGTAAAATACTATTTTTTCTTCTAATTTCTAGTTACAGATATTCCACTTAACAGCTCAAACCCCCTAGGATTTAATTTAAGAAGCTTATTTCCAAGATCTGGGACGAGATGCCGATGGACTCGTCTCAAGCTCATCATTCAGCACAAAGGAGGGATGCTTCCAGCTAATATGTCGTAAAGGATCTCAATAAACATTGCTTCAATTAAAATGGACTCATTAAAGAATATCTTCTATTTTCCTTTTTTTAACACATTTTAAAAGAGTATTCGAAGTTACTGAACATCCTGTAGGGGTACATGGATAGCCACCCACCTGAATCTCTCAATAATTTCTGAAAACCAGCCTTATCCAAGCAAACAAACCCAACATGCATCGGGTTATTGACTTCGAACGATTTCAGCTGCAGATCCAAACTAGTTCCGTTCTTCAATCGCGTTCCAAACATAGAAAGCCGGGTTCCATTAACGATTTCGTAAACTTTCGCCACTGAAACGCGTTTTAAATCAACATAACGATAAGTATCCCCAGCAGCAACATCGGCAGCCAGCGCTGATCTGAAAGCCAACCCGATAGTTCCCGAGCACAATAACAAGAAACGTCCAAACGTCTGTGCTACACATATTTGATAGCCCAAGTACCCACCTGCGAAGATCCCGTTCACCATTCATTATCCGGCTCTTGGGGAGATTTTGCACGACGGACGACAGGTACCTCCGTTTTTCCGTTGCGGTCGTGCTTCGTTATCGTTCAACCATCGTCACCGACAACGCCGTCATCTAGTATATCGCAATCTGTTCGTTCAGCATAAACTGAAATAATGGCTACTATACTCAACCGATCTTGGACAGTGAAATGTGAGGCAATGCTCTAGCTCTTCACAAGCGAGGCGATCGCGAAATGAGATAAAACAATAATAAATCTCGACCATCGCGAAACACGCTCGCTTAGGCTAGGTCGTCGCTTGGATGTCATGGATGTAACATATTTCACTTACGTGCAATGGCACGCTTTGATCGATAAAATCGTTGGTCAATGCACGGTCTACTAGGGTAGGGTAGGGTACTCGGGACCACCATAACCGACACAGCGCTTACACGCAAGTGAATCAAGATCTGATGAACTGTGACGAACAATTTGCGATTGTCGAATTGGAAATCGGAGCGTGAGCGTGATGCGTTTCGACATTGTAGCGAAGTGAGATGGTTGGGGATAACAAATAAATACAATGTATTGGCCAGAAAATTGCGTTGTTTGGTTGAGGTATTGCAATAAAGGTTGAGACGATAGCATCTTCGCAAACGCTTCAGATAACAGTCAGTTAATATTCGGTAATTATGGGTAAAAAAGGAGAATCTTAGGTCGAAGTAAAAGGGTCGGTGTTCACTCGAGGAATTCAAACGTTATTGATTTTGAACATAGTTAACAAAAAAATTCTAGAGAAAATTTTCAATAGGTCGTAAGTAACATATTGCTTTCATCAAAAACGTCAATTTAGAAGTTTTGAAAATTAGGTTCAATTCCCATTATTGCACCAAACCAGCAACAAAGTTAAGCAAAGCTTAGCTATACATCAATAAAGATTTCCATTAAGTTGAATTCAAGATCGATTTATTCAATAGATTCAATTAAAAGTCTTTTAACTTCAGCTAGGGAAAATACGACGATGTGTATAAGTCTTTCGGAAAGCTATTACGTTACATCCGCCGGGTGCGTTACGTCGTGTCGCAAAATAATATGTCACATTCCACAAGTCGGTTTCGACATGCAATCACCTGTCATGTTGCTTACTCCAAAATGAATTGGCTGGATAGGTCAGTGCGGAGCATAGAGAAGCTCATAAGTCAAACTGACAAAGTGACGAATGCGACAAAAGTTCGCCATGGAGTAGTTTGTGACTTAAGCCAATTTTGTTAGATAATATATAGCAGCAATTCGCTGCAATTCATAATACGTTGCGTACAATTCACATTAAGGTGTACCCAAGCTTTCATTCCGCTTTCATTATTTTTGTTTACATTCTTACTTACGACGTATTGAACATTTACTTTAGAATTGTGGTCTTCTATATAGAACTTCAAATTACATTGTTGAATTTAAGAAAAGAAGTTTAACAGAGAAAATACTGTCCATAATTGATATGTTTATAGCTTTTTAACTAAATGATTTGCTATTTCATGCTGGGAGTTGACCATTACATAGCAGAAGTAATTTCTAAGATTTGAGTATTTGAGGAGCTTAGCGTCATATACCGGAACGGGGTAACATTGCTCACTTGTTCAATATTTCTTAAAGATTATGTCTAAACAGACCAGCTTAGGTCTTGAGTATTTGAATGTCATAAATATGTTTTTTTATGGAACGAATTCCAAATTTTTATGGACCATTTCTTCAGTTTAAAGGTTAAAACTCAGGGCTGCCGAAATTTTTGTCTCCAATTAAACAAAAACTTAAATCTTTTACATTTATTCCGATGGAATGTTGTGACCTCAAAATGGTATGCTAAAGTAATATTTATTAGTTATATTTTAACATCCATATTTTTGACTTCACAGGAATCTGAATTTTATAAACTACCAGGACAATCTATTTTCGTATTTCATAGAAGGCTGGAAGTAGTACATATCCGCTATTGAACTTCTAAGGAAAGAATTGGGAACAGTGTATGGATTTGGGATTCTCAGATCTCGCACCTTATCTTAAGATTGCATCGAACATTTTTTCTCAGTTGGAAGAATTCGAATAACAACCACCCTTATGCGAGTAACTGTATGCAGAAAGCTCGGGAATGTACACGCGTATTGCTCTCGATTAAAACATCGCGAATGTTTAGAGTGGGTTACCGCTGTTATAACTAATCGCTGAGCATTTCTGGTTGATCTGAAAAGATACAAGAAAGGAAGTGGACTGTTTGTTCCAGGAGAAAAGATGTTCCCTTTTTTTTAAGAGTTGTTTCTGTCTTCGAGAAAATTTCGAAGCACTTCCGTAAAACAGTGTTCATGGTGTTAAGCTACACACTCAGATTATTTTACAGAAATCTGTAAAGTTTTACCGAATTCTCCAGAGCTGAACGTTCAGTAATCCGATTTTACGGATTTTGGTAAAATTTTACCGAAATCCGGTTAATTTTGTTACATATATTTGGAAAATTTCGGTAGAACTTTACAGATTTCTGTAAAAAAAAATCTAAGTGTGTAGCTATATTGCAAACTGTTCTTTGGCAGTATCAATCATATAGCCCCTTTAAATCTGCGAATCTTGTCGCTTGAATTTCGATCCAGCTGTCTACGACCGTGAAAAGACTGTGAGAAGATGATGAAAGCCTTATGCGAATTGCTGATTCGTACCGATTCAATGGACACTCGACTTGGAAACTATGGGGAAAACCTTCGCAAGGTCAATAAGACACTCTATGGATCTCATCCGAATTCCAAGTCAGCGAATCCTTCCGATCAAACCAATTTTCATCAAAGAATCGACGAGCTAACTCTGAACGATACCGTGGACGATCCAATCAACCGATCTAGGTCCTGCGAAGAGACTTCTTTTTTCGAAGTCTTGGACGAAATCAACAGTTCTATTGCCCATATTCCTGACAAATTTGTTGTTGGATCCAACAAACGTGTGCATATCATCTCCAGTCGTTCAGCTGGCTCTGAAAGATCAAGAATAGCAACACCAGGAATCGACATCTCGACACCAGCTGTTTCTACACGCCCCTCAAACACTCTGAACAGTGGCATTAGGGCGGTGTCACCGCGTAACAATGAGAATAGACATCTCTAACGCACACCCAGCCCTGGTGAAAGTTACTAAACTCGTTCCTCGCGGAAAGCAGATCGAAGATCTTTCGTTCGTGTCGTTCAAAATAACCGTATGCAAAACTGTATCGAGTGTGGTTGTTGACCCATGGTACTGGCCTTTAGGGATTTTGGTACGACTGTTCGAGCCAAACCAAAAAAACGAATCAGCTGTACGTCTTCCGAACTCGCAGTAAAACATCACCTTTCTTCTCCACACCCGGGACGCACAGAACTCAGCACTATGGAAGCCCCGGAGCCCCCCATCACAGTCCAGTTCATCCAGCCTGCGCACATCAGTCATCCCGGTCCTGTTTTTGGGTCTGGTGAAAAGGGCTTCGAACCTACACTCTCAGGCAAGTACAAGCAAATTAAGAACATTATTCGCTCTGATGATGTCCAATCCAACAGATCAAGGAATGTTATCGGCATTGCATCACATCATTCACTCAACATCTACACCAAGCTTCTTCGTCGTCGGAATCCTTCGTTCAGCACCCGGGATGCACGCCTGCTAGTCACACGGAACCTCCAAATCCCCTCATCACAGTCGAACCATTCCTGCCAGCGTTCAACAGTCATCCCGGTCCTGGGTTTGAGTATGGTGAAGGGGTCTTCCAAACTGTCGTCGCAGGCAAATACACAATCAGTACGAACAATAATGTACCTGAAAAATCCCACGTTTCCAGTCAACCACTGCATACTGATCTTTTACCAACGGAAGCAACCATCATAGCGAGCCCAGTTGCTGCTGCTGCTGCTGCTGCTGCTGCTGCTGCCGGGATGCAAAGAAAATCTTCTGAGCACTTGATTTCTGTTTACTACCAGAATGTGAGAGGCATTCGTACCAAAATTGCAAAGTTACGATTGCTTCTCTCCAGCTGTGACTACGATCTAGTAATCTTCACCGAGACTTGGCTTGGAACAGATATCGATAGTGCAGAAATTTCGTCGGACTATACGTTTTACCGTTGTGATCGTAGTGCATTGACTAGTCCGCATTCTCGTGGTGGAGGAGTGCTTATCACTGTCAAATCTCACCTTGACTGTGAAGTTATTCCACTGTTGAATTGCGACCATCTCGAACAAATCGCAGTCTGTGTAAGATTGATATCCAGGTCCTTTTACATTATCGCTATTTACCTTCCCCCAAACTCATGTGTCGACCATTATTCTGCTCATGCCAACGCAGTGCAACCTGTAACAAATTTAGCATCATCAGCAGATATTATTATGTCTCTGGGTGACTTTAACTTGCCAAACGTTCATTGGCAACTGGATGAGGACGTGAACGGTTTCATTCCCCTGAATGTTTCTTCCGAGCATGAACGGGTACTCATTGAAACGATGTTTACTACTGGCTTGCAGCAAGCTAGTCGATACACTAATGCAAACGGCAGACTTCTCGACCTTGTATTCGTTAGTCTTCCAGAGCGACTAGATATCATCGAACCTCCTGCACTACTTTTACCCGTTGATAATCATCACGTGCCATTTGTTTTGCTGTTTGATGAGAGCAATGACTATTTAGTTTCAACGAATGAGTCAATCTCTATTATGATTTCCACTCGTGCGATTTTGACCACCTGAAAATGGTGTTGGATGCTATCGACTGGGACGGTTTAATAACTGGATCACTGAATGAAACAATATCAATGTTCTACGAAAAGATTTACGCGGCACTTAACAACTGCGTTACTCGAAAAAGACGAACGTCACAGTCACATTCTTATAAACCTTGGTGGACCTCTGAATTACGACATCTTCGGAACGTCCTTTGGAAAGCACGCCCAAAATAAATTGGTGTATGGCATACTTTGCGTACCTTGGGCTAACATTGTCGCCGATAAATTCCTAAATATTTTGATAAAGGCAAAATTGCAGGACATAATGATAAAAGCAGATGGCAAAATAATTAATAGAAACAAGAAGGCTAACAGAGAACTAACGAAGCGTAAGAAGCTTAACATACATTAAGGCTCTTTTTGCAAATAATGATTGGATTTTCCTCTTTTTTAGGATCAATACTTACCAAAACACTCCCTTGCCACATCGATCACATGGAAATAACTAATCTTTCATCTCATTTTCTAGTTACAGATATTTCACTAAAAGCTCACACTCACCAGGATTGATCGTATTCAGTTTCTCATCACGGTTTGTGGACTTCTGATCCTTAAACCGTTTTACTCTTAATTTTCCATTTCGATGAATAAAATGTAATACTCACCCAACCATGATGTAGTCAAATTTACTGGTACACCCAAAATGAAAAAGCAAGATTGTAATGCAATTTCGCATGATTTGGTTTAATTTCTCGTAATGGATCGTAGCTTGGAGAAAAAATGCAACATTGGTCGTGGGCAAAAAAGCAACACATTAATTCGATTAGAAAAATTCAATGTGTGCGTGGGGTTGTGCAGTTGATTAGTAGTGGTAAATTCAATGGCCCACAAAAAAAAAAGATCTCGATACGCTACCGAGAGTCGAACCGCGACCGTCAGCATGACGGCTCCTTATTGTACCCATCCAGTCACCATAACAAGTTGAGGTGAACAGAATAAAAGCCCTACAGTTGCTTCGGTTGTCGAGGCACTCAACATTACAACAATGAAGTCAATATCGGTCGCACACACTTACATGGCTTCGTTTATTTCATCAAACGCATGGTGACCTGAGATGGAGATGGGAGTGTGATGACGAGTGAAAATAAAAATAGAACACTTGACAGCGGAATAGCGACAGTGGCAAATGTCGTAGCGGCGTTCTGTGCCATTGTCTCACCCATATTGAGAAGTTGGTGATGGTTGAACAAAAACCCAACTGTTGCTGCGACTATCGAGGCACTAGGCACACAGCGATAACCGCTTGCACACACTTAAATGGCTTTGTTTATACCATAAAAAGCTTTGTGGATCATGATGGGCAAAATTGCCTTATCAGAATCATGCGGATTTCTCAAGATATGATTGCAAAAACTGCAATTGCATGTTTTGCTACAATTTCAACTTTTGGGTGTAGGTCTATGACACGATGCTTTTGGATATCAGTATTCAAAACTATGAATTTTGAGCCGTCAAACGGTACAAATACTTGGGGTTCCGAAATTGTCCTCTTAGGGCCTTTCCAGAACAGGTCCCAAAATATCCAACTGTGGTCAAATCCTCTGGTTGGTCTACCATATCAGTTATCAAAACCATGAATTTTGAGCCGTCGAATGGTACAACTACTTGAGGTTCCAAAATTGTCCGCTTCGGATGCATACCGGAAACGGTTGTGGGTGCCTATGAGACCAGAATGGTCAGTTTGAAAAATAAAAATGGTATGTCGTTTTAAGAATCCATAGTTTACGTTCATGGCAAAAACATCAAAAATCGGTTTAAAAATAGAGTAAAGGGTGTTTCGATCAAAATTTGGTCGACTAAAACTTGACGCATTTCTTTTTATCGTGCATTGAAAAATGTTACATACCCCTTTTATTAAAGATGTGTGCGTGAAGCATCGTCTCTTTTGAGATTAGCACTTCAGTTATCAACATGTCGTCGAAGGAAGAGAAGCAACGCATCAAAATTTTGCACGTGCATGGCGAAAATCCAAACTAATCTCACGCCAAGTTCGAGAAATTGTTGAATGTGGCTAAATCAACTGTTACCAACGTATTAAAAGTGTTCGATGAATGTTTTTCGACAGCCACGAAAGCTGAATCGGGGGGGGGGGGGGGGGGATCAAAGCCGGAGGCCACAGCAACGACAAAAAGAGTAGCCCGTGGTTTCGAGCGGAACCCCAATCATTCGTCCGAGATGTCGCAAAAAAGGTAAGAGTGGCGCCTTCAACCGTGGATAGAGCTAAAGAACGACGAAGAGAAAAAATGCAACATTGGTCGTGGGCAAAGAGCAATACATCAATTCACTTAGAAAATTCCATGTGTGCGTGAGGATGTGCAGTTGATTAGTAGTAGTAAATTCAATGGCTCACAAAAAAATATTTCGATCTGCAACTGAGATTCGAACCACGGCCGTCAGCGTGACGGCTCTTCATTGTAACTATCTAGCCGTCACGCTGACTACTTTACTACTACTAATCAACTGCACAACCTCACGCACACATTGAATTTTTCTAAGCGAATTGATGTGTTGCTTTTTTGCCCACGACCAATGTTGCATTTTTTCTCCAAGTTACGATCCATTACGAGAAATGAAACCAAATCATGAGAAATTGCATTACAATCTTGCTTTTTTATTTTGCGTGTACACATTGTAGGGTGAGCGAAAAACAACTTTTGATGAACGATAGGGTCTGATTGTAAGTGCTAGGGATTGTTTTGATTGTCATGTTCACGAGAATAACAAATTTGAATCCATCTTGTTCAATTACCAAATGCTTAAGCACAGGAAGCGGAAGCCCATCGAATGTGATTTGCTTATCATAGAATCATAAGTTGAAATGTCTGTGGATGAAAGAGCTACGGAATTCAGGAAGCACTTACCACTGCGCCGATTGGTGATTCGCGCAGGAGCTTCACCCTTCCATCGATTCTTGACGAAAACGGAAACGGAACAGTTCGCCACTAGATTAATTGAAGAAAACAATAATCCAAACGTTAATTTCAATATTAACGTTACTGCTTTGAATGATTGCCCAAAGCAAACTGATGAATTATGGTGTTTGTATACTTTTTTTTAAAATTTTGTGTAATATAATTCAAATAATTCCGAAGCTGGGTGTCTCCTTTTGTCATAGTCTTGGACATTTAAATAGTTTTTATTCCATTGTTTAATTTCATGAGCTTCATTCTCAACAGATGAAGAGTCATAAACATGCAGAGGTTGTCTCATTCACAATATATGAGGAAAAGGAAGTCGTGTACATTTTTTCATTACGTTTGCTCTCAGTCTCAGGTCTAGTATGTCACACCGGGTACTTAGACCTAACATGTCGAATCTATTCTCTCATGGTCCAAGAGCAACGGACGTGATCAGAGATGTTCATCTCAGAATATACCACCGATTCCAAATGGAATCGATAACAGGATCACTGGAGTGAGAGGCAACAACGCTTACCAGTACACCACCGAAGCTGGCAAAATTAGCTTACAGACATGCCAGCGCAAAACACTCCATACTCTCAAAACCCACAACATCATTACGCGTGTTTCACTCATCACGGACCTGTCACTTCAAATTGCAGTAACAACTCCTCCGCATTCCGGCACAAGGTCCTGCGTATTGAATATTCCACTGCACTGCACCAGCTTGTCAAACAATACGGTAATTTTTCATCACTTCTCATCCACCGGCAGCAGTTGCGAAATGCATTCTCTCTCAAGCAACCAATACTCACTATACCTACCTACAATCGGGTCTCCTGTAGTACGGTGGGTGGTATCATCCACTCAATCTGATTTCTATTCTACAAACACTTAAGTTAGTCTATTGTATGTTGTGATGGTTTGATATAAACTTGCTACCCGCCGAAAATCAGCGTATTTGAGATGCCACCGTACTATAAATGGCCTGACTGTACATAAAAATGTCCCATCCAAGGGATTGTTGCTGTTGCAAATTAAAACCAACTGCCTGGTGTGAACAGAATGAAAATACGCACGCATTTTTATTGCTTCCCTGGGGGCCTATAAGATCGGTCCCAAAGCATCCGTCACCGTACGCCGCGGCATCATTATCATCCTCATCGTAATCAGTCAACTAGGTAGGTGCCTGTTGCGACCCCACCATCGTCGGTGCGCAGTATGTCATTATCCACAAACCGCCTCAGAAGAGTGTGACTGCCTCAGTGGGGTTTGGCTGGCTAAAATGAAAGTAATGACCCAATTCTGGTGGCCGGGGCTGCGTTGACACTTTGTGCAAATATAAACTTTACCGGCAAATTGCCTCCATGGCGCACAGTTTATCGACCAGTGTGGCTTATTTGCATATTAGTTTTGTTGTTTCGATTACCACCGTTGTTGTAGATAACTTCGCGTACGAACTATATGTACCTAAATGATACCTTTCAGCATTCCGAGACGGAGCCTACCAATTTGTTTGCCGATGTCTGCTCGGAGGGGAACCTCCCATGAATGAAACATTCCGAAAGCACTAGTTACATATTTGATGATTGAAATGAATCCCTCACAGTCGTACAGTGACTTTGAAATCGAAAGTCAACCCACTATGGTATGCAAGTAAGATGGCCACGTCAAGCGACATCTATCAGGTTTAATTAACTTTGAACAACCGTCTGCACGAGGATCAGGAACCGGTAGCACGCACTACTAGGCTAATGCTGTGCAGCAAGTAGCGGTCAGTGACTTCTATACCTACTAACTGACCGACTATCGCCGGACGAAGAGCGGCGGCTGCAGTGGGGAATGAAATGGAAAGCAAACACTAACTAACTAACCAACTACAGTGATCCCTCGAGTATGGTTTTGGGTAGTATAGTCAAACATTGGCGTTTTCTTGTTTGTTTTCAACGAAATCATTTTCTAATTATTATTATACTTTATTATAGACACTTTACCACTTTACTACTGGCATTCGTGTCTAACATTTTCTAATGGTCACAGGTTTATGTTTGATTTTTAACACATTTCTGGGCCGTGGTAATCGGAGGGCTCATGTAGTTTTGGAAGCCGGTCGACGGAGGAGTAACCACACGTCGTCATGCAGATTTTAGAGAACTGATTACATTCGCTTCTGTGCATATTTTAATGCATTCACGTCGAGCGAGTACTTCTATATTGCTGCTGGGATGTGGTAAGCCACATTCATGAATTGTGAATGTAGACCGGTGAAATTTCAAATATTGGTCAGTTTCGCATGAAGTTTTATCCAAATAGCTTTATCTGGGCGCTTTTATTTCGTGGTAATTTGAGTCTTGGTGGAAGTTTTATCCAAACAAATTTGTCTGTTCTCTTTTAAGACTTGGTGATTCAAGTATTTTTTTTTTGTTTTATGCATTTATATAACCTTACTGTCAGTTTTCAACTAATTGCTCTGCATTTTTCATTTTATTAATAGATTGCTTTTGATGGCTGTACCAATAATACATAAGTAAAATTGATAAAGAGGAGATTATCCAATTTTAAAATTTCTAGGTCCAGTCAAGTCTATACCCACAATTGAGTCTTCTTTCAAAATTCAAAATTCAAAATTCAAAATTCAAAATTTTAAATTCAAAATTGAAAATTGAAAATTGAAAATTGAAAATTGAAAATTGAAAATTGAAAATTGAAAATTGAAAATTGAACTTAGAATAAAGAATTGAGAATTGTGAATTGAAAATTAAGAATTAAGAATGAGGAACTTAAAATTAAGAATTAAGAATGAGGAACTAAAAATTAAAATTTAAGAATTAGGTATGAAGAATTTAGAATAAAGAATTAAGAGTTAAGAATAAAAACAACTAAGAATTTATATTAATGAAATAAGACTTCAGAATTGAGAATTGAGAATTGAGAATGAAGAGTTAAGAACTAAGAATTTAGAACAGAATTAAGAAAATAATTACGAATTAAGAATTAAGAATTAGGAATTGGGAATTAAGAATTAAGAATTAAGAGTAAAAAATTAAGATTTAATAATAAAGAACTAAGAATTAAGAACGAAGCATTAAGAATTGAGAATTAAAAATAAGGAATAAAAAATTAAGAATTAAGAATGAGGAATCAAGAATTAAGAATTAAGAATTATGAATGAAAAATTTAGAATTAAGGATTAATAATAAAGAATAAATAAATAAGAATTAAGAATTAAGAATTAAGAAATAAGAATTGAGAGTTAAGAATTTTGAATTTTGAATTTTGAATTTTGAATTTTGAATTTTGAATTTTGAATTTTGAATTTTGAATTTTGAATTTTGAATTTTGAATTTTGAATTTTGAATTTTGAATTTTGAATTTTGAATAAGAATAAGGAATAAAGAGTTAAGTACTAAGAATTGGGAACTAAGAAATAATAATTGACAATTGAGAATTGAGAATAAGGAATTAAAAATTAAGAATTAAGAATTAAGAACTAAGAATAAAGAATTTATAATTAAGAATTATGAAAAATGAATTATGAATTATGAATTAAGAATTAACAATTAAGAATAAAGAATTAAGAATGGAGAAATAGGAATTAAAAAATCAAAATTAAGAATTAGGTATTAATAACTAAGAAATAAGAATTAAGAATTAAGAATTAAGAATTAAGAATTAAGAATTAAGAATTTAGAGTTAAGAATTAAAAAATAAGTATTTTGAATTTTGAATTCTGAATTTTGAATTTTGAATTAAAAATAAGGAAATAAGGAATAAAGAATTAAGTACTAAGAATTAGCAATAAAAAACTAAGAATTGAGAATTGAGAATTTAGAATTAGGTATTAAGAATAAGGAATTAAGAATTAAGAATTAAGAATTACGAATTGAGAATTAAGAATTGAGAATTACGAATTAAGAATTGAGAATTAGGAATTGATAATTAAGAATTATGAATTATATATTAAGAAATATGCATTATAAATTAAGAATTAAGAATCAAGAATTAAGAACTAAGAATTAAGAATTAATAATTAAGAATTATGAATTATGAATTATGAATTATGAATTATGAATTATGAATTATGAATTAATAATTGAGAATTAAGAATAAAAACTAAGAATTTAGAATTAAGAATTTAGAATTGAGAATTGAGAATTGAGAATTGAGAATTAAGAATTTAGAATTAAGAATTAAGAATTAAGAATAGAGAATAGAGAATAGAGAATAGAGAATTGAGAGTTGAGAATGGAGAATTGAGAAGTGAGAATTGAAAATTGAGATTTAAGAATTGAGAATTGATAATTAAGAATTGAGAATGGAGAATTAAGAATAAGAATTAAGAATTAAGAATTTGAAATTAAGAATTAAAGAGTTGAAAATTGAAAAATTGAGAATAGAGAATTGAGAAAAGCTTCTCAAGCTCGCTGAAAACTCTGATGAGATCAAAATCAACCTCACGACAAAGAAGCTGCAAGAAACATTTTGCTAGAGGCATCTGGGAAGACTTTGAAAATTCCTGAATTGACTGAATTGCAGTGTTCTCACTCGCAACTTACAAGACCATTTTCAGATAGTCATCAAAGATTGAGGCGTAGTGGTTGCGAGCTTACACGCCCACACTAAAGTTAAAGCAGTGCTAAAGCTAAAGTTAATGTACAGTTGTTAAGTCCAGTTAAAGTTAAAGTTAATGTTAAAGTTAAAGTTAAAGCTAAAGTTAAAGCTAAAGTTAAAGTTAAAGTTAAAGTCGTTAAAGTTAAAGCAGTTAAAGTTACAGTTAAAGTTAAAGCTAAAGTTAAGCTGAAGTTAAAGCAGTTAAAGTTAAAGTAAGAGTTAGCTAGAGTTAAAGTTAAAGCCAAGGTTAAAGCTAAAGTTAAAGTTAAGAAGTTAAAGTTAAAGTTAAAGTTAAAGTTAAAGTTAAAGTTAAAGTTAACGTTAAAGTTAAAGTTAGAGTTAAGAAGTCATAAAGTTAGAGTTAGCTAGAGTTCAAGTTAGAACTAGTTTAAAGTTAGAGTTGAGATTAGGTAATGCTACAGAGCTAGAGTTAAGTTAGAGTTTGGCTAGAGTTAGATCGCTTGAGTCAAGTTTAAGTCAAGGTTGATATGGAAATTGATATTCTAATTTTCAATTTCTTATGTTAAAAGCATTCAAAGTATGGCAGTAAAGTCTCCATGAACCATACATTCTAGAGACTTTTTTTTAATAGAGCGAATGTGATAATTCCACATTTTCTACTTAAAATGCTGTACTAAAATATGCTAGCAAGTAAAATATGCCAATTCATAGAATACAGTGAAACGGAAAGGTCATTTTGCTCTGAATGAAAGCGAAAGCTAAACAAAGAGAAGTCTTCCGATGTTACATTCACCAACTACTCTAAAAATGCTGTTAAGTTTTTATTAAACAATTCGATCACTATGTGCTTTACTGTTGTGCTTATTTTTGTATAATTTTGGAGGATTTTTGGTGAGGTTCCGAGAAGACTGCAGGAAAATTCATTTATCTCATCCAATGCCGCAAACGACTGAGATGGGGTTTCGTAGCCAACCGGCCTGTTGCCAAATATACTAATTGAGGTGACTCAATTTGATTTTTTGTGACTGCCAGACCGATGGCCATTTACACTGTCAACAGTAGCAGACCAATTTATCCAATTTAACTAGCCTTTTAACCACTGTGTCCCCGCTGATAGTCCGTTGCCTGCCGAAAGAGGTCAAAACTTTCACGTCATATAAAACGCTCTCGCGCGCTTTTCGCCAAACGTATTACCATCCCAACCATCGTCGAGTGCGGTGTTATTGCTATTAGATTAAACACACACGCACATCCGCCCGTGAAAAGCAGCAAAAAATAAAACGAAAGGCGCATCAATTGCAGCGGGGCAGATTTTGTTTTGATTTGATTTGCCATTTTTCATTTGCAGATCCCCGACCAAGATTCCCCTTTAAACGTATTATCACAGCACCACGTGCTAATCTCCCGTCAACACAAACACTCGATTGATCGTAACTTTCCACCTAGCAGCGGGGTTCCGCACAACTGTTGCTCTCCAAACATTGCGCCAAGCTAATTAGAAGTAGTGCAACGATAATACGGTTCGCTTTCTTTCACCAGCGATTCTTTTGAATGCAAATTTCTTGCGAATGCGGGAAAGGCTCCAACTGCAGCAAGCTCATTTTGATGTATATATGTGTTTCTGCATTTTCAGTGCATAATCGTAAACAATATAGGTAGTTGTTTGAAAACGAAGTGACACACGGAGAGAAACGGTCCAAGAGATCGACGAGACGATATTGTGTTTTCCACAGTGCCAAACTGCAAAACCGAAAGTGATAAGTGTTAAACAAAAATAACAGCACAGCATCAGGATAGTGAGAGCGAAAAACCGCACAATACGTTGCCGGGAAGTGAAAGGAAGTGTGCGGTTTTAGCGCCTACCGGAACCAAGTTAAACAAGTTTACCCGAGCGAGCAGCCAACCGCCGTCTCGTGTGTGTTGTGTTTGCAAATGACCGAAGAGTCAAAGGTGTGATAATTTGAAAACGATTGTGCTATTATCGCCGTTGTGAAAATTTGCTTTGTGAACACAAATAAACGTAAATTGAGTTAGGGTTTCGTGCTAAGCGACTGCGAAGAAGCATCATTAGGCATTTGGAATGGAGTTGATGTGATGTGAATGAAAGTGTGTGCAAACTGCTGGCTTCTACTGGAGGTGCCAAACAAGACCGGCAATTAAGTTTGTCCCGGTTTAAAGGATAGCCGATTGGTTTTTATTTCTCGAAAGGTATGTTATTGCTATTTTGTTGATATATATTGAATGTTTAATCCTGATTTGCAACGAAATCTCACTTG
Organism: Aedes japonicus; assembly: GCA_034211315.2. NCBI lineage: Eukaryota > Metazoa > Arthropoda > Insecta > Diptera > Culicidae > Aedes > Aedes japonicus. The sequence goes on along the minus strand of JASCZW010013596.1, from coordinate 2,514 downwards.
TTTATGTTCAACAAAGAACCAACCAAGCGATATTTTAAGCTTTAAATTGACTATTCAAGTCTACTTTCTGCTAATATTAATTATAAAGTTATTGTTAATATCACTTTCCCTCTATTAAATTATTTTTGGAGATTTGGAAAATATCTTTGGTATTTCAAAAATGATTTGTTCTAAATATAAGGATGGCCAAATTTTTGAACACTAGTATGAAGAAAGCATTCGATTCGATTGTTCGAATGTAACGAAAACTTTTGGTGTTTATTTTTTACGGCACAACACTGTATCCAGCAGACTATTTTTCCCGTGCCTCGAGGTGCATCAACGAAATCGACATGGAGTTTACATAGGGCCAATGTCGCAAACCTAAACAATGGCTTTTTTGCGAATTTCTTGAAAATGCTAACTCGCTCAAGTAAACTACCACTTCTATTATAAAGGGGAACTCCTGTTCTGTACAATCATCGTCATAATTCACTATGATTAAGTTAGCATTCTCGAGAAATTTGCGGAAAAAGTCATTGTTTACGTTTGCGACATTGGCCCTTATGAAAACTTTTGTCGAAAATATATACCACGACTTCCATTTTTGATAGCTGTCATGATTTGGTAGTAAACATGTTTTTGCTGTTGGTTTATTTTTGAGACATTCATGCGTACATTATTGCTCAATTCTTAACGGTTGTTATTGTTGCCCACACTGCAATTCTTGATTGAATGCTGTGTGCATTGTCACGATCGCACGAAACCATACCCAATTGTGTAAAAAATTATTTCCAATCACTAGACTCATATCTTCGATCAACACCAATGCTTCATTATGCATTTCCATGGTGATTTGCATGGTGCATTTGCATTTGAAGTTAAGCGACGCATCCGATGTGAAATGGATTCGAAGGAAAACATGTTGATATAACAATTGCCATTTCATTTATTTAAAACAGAAATATAATTCAACTGACTATGTCTCAATGACCTAAACTTAATCTAATTGGTTTATTTAGAAGTCTTTGGCGAAAACGTCAATAGAGCATGAGCATGAGCATGATTGACCGTCCGAGGTTGCTACTCCGTTATTGCCAAATCAGTTGTTATTACGCAGAGAACCAACAGAGGATGCTTGGGACCAGCATACATCCTCAATGTATAAAAACCGTTGATTCCAAACTAAGGCATTACCGGCGCTGGCCTCGCCCGGAATGCAGGTCAAGTAGGAATGGGTAGGAATAATTTGACTTGAGGTCGCTTTGAAGGAATCCGATATCACCTCTGCACTTCCACGAGAAATCACTGCGATGTTGGATAAAATGGTTGGGTTTGCAATGGGATCCGTTTTGGTAAACGTTGTGCTTAATTCAACTGACGTCGGCAGTGAAGAAAATAGTTAACTATAATCCCAATTTGTTCTCTGTTCAGAGATGCACATTAAGTTTGAGCCAAAATTTTAATGGCACCGACTTAAACCAACAATAGGGATGCTGTGAGGGCCGCTGCACAAGTGTGGGTGGTTTATTTCAAAAGAATACAACAATATGTTAAAACATTGTCTTTGAGGACCGATTTACACCGACAGTAGGGATGCTGTTGGGGCCACTCTACAATGTGGATGCTGTATTTCAATGGAATACAAGAATACGTTGAAATATCAAATTTGACGATTGATTTACACCAACAGCAAAGATGCTGTTGTGTCGCCTCACATGTGTGGGTTATTAATAGAAAAATACATCATGCTACACAGCAGTGGCTTTACATATACACTACTTGGAATCATCCTCTTTTCAAGCTTGAAGCAGGTAATGTTTCTTTATTATTATTTTCGTAGTGAAAATAATAATGATATACAATTAATAATGAAGGTTGTACGGAATCAAGTTGCACCACTTTTCAAATGGCTGTAACTTTTTACCTGTTGGGTATTTTCTATTGAAATTTTGGGTGGAATAAGTTTAATGTGTACTTGCTTACGCTGTGTAAGTTTAACTTCGGCAGATGTGCAATCGTAGCAAAGATGGAGTCGAAGACCAGCATCGGGTAGTTCAAGCTTTCAAGAGGAATTCCAGCAATTCGGTTTGAGATGTGGCGAAGAAACTGAATCTAACCAAAATTTTCGTGCAAGATGCAAAAAAAACGTGAAGAACTACTCACGTACAAAGTCCAAAAGGCGTCTAACCCGCGTTGAACGGCAGAATATGGTAGGTAAAACATGTGCACGGATGCTCTACACCCAGATGTTGACGAAACCACATAGCCTCGTTATGAATGACGTATGTAAAAGCAGACTTCCGGGGCTCCTGTTTTTCACTGCTCATCATAAATTCGATGTCCCTGAGGACGTTAGAAAGCAGAAGATGTTAAAGTTTGCCAAAAACATATGATTTGGCAAGCAATTTGCTCGTGTGAAAGCGGAGCACCCCATTCGTGACAATTGGAACGGTCAATGGGCAGGTGTACCTGAAAATGCCCAAAGCGACGATGATCCTACGATTTGCTGGTCAGATATAGCATCATGCCATT